>VZRU01012159.1:455923-466362 GCA_013398155.1 Pedionomus torquatus
GTAAGTTATTTTTTTATTTTTTAATTTTTTTTTTTTTTTTTTTTTTTTTTGTTCTGTAATGCTTTCTTTAGTTCAATGTGTTCAATGTGGCAATATAGTATTTGCAGTGGTAGTTTTGTATAAGTTTTGGGGATGTGCATGCAGCTTTTAAAGTCAGGTTTTAGGAAAACCATGTTACAATGAGTATGGAAATAGGGAATCCGCAGTGATGTGATTGTACTTACTCTGTTCCATGGTGAAATTAGTCTTGAAGGAAGCCAAGCATTGGATCTTTGGATCTTTTAGTTTTGTTCCCCTTTGCCAAATTATCAGCTGCAAGTCCAAGAGAAGGGAACTGACTGCTGTAGGTTGGTGAGGTAGTATTTATTAGCCTCATGTCCCTTCTTTGCATTTAGGGGAAGGTGCTGACTTGAAGCTTTTTCATCTTGATATTTTTCTGATTTTCTCTTCCACCAAGGACATAATTAGATGGTAGTCTACTTTCTCTATCTCCTTTCCTTCATTTTATTCCTCCTGATCCTCCTGTTTCTTCCCTTACAGCTGTCCACGCTGCAGCTGCTTCATGCCCTGGTGCAGAAGATTAAGCTGCTTCTGAGGCCACCATCAAAAGCTTCTTTCTCACTGGGTCTATAGGAAGATGCAGAAGCATTACCTCTGACTACTGCCATTGCCATCTTTATCATCTTTTTTCCCCCCATTGTCAAGCCATCGTTTGTAGCTGCTGTAAGCTTTTACCTGTGGAAGCTTAAAAGATAGAGGTTGAGATTTTTTTCAGAAAGGACCCTGAAGAAGTCAGTTCTCAATCCTCAATGGCTTTCAGAGCTGAGCAGCTTAGACCTCTTAAAAATTCTAGTCTTATGTCTTTTCAGGTGGGATTTTCAGATTCTCATGAGTAACCCGTAAAAGGATGATACATTGAAACCTGTACCTCATTTCATGGTTCAGGAGGGCTTGGTTTTTTTCAGATTATATAAGTGCTTTTGAAATTTTATCCTTTGACAAGATCTATCTCAAGAAACGTGTTTCAGTCTTAGCAAGGTAGTGTTTGAACAGCTGTGAATTCAGAAAGAATCACTTGCCATGTGGGGAATTTCATTGACATATTTTCTTTCATGTGAAATTCCAGTATGGTTGAGCAACCAATATAACCAGAGGCCTTTCGGGTCGGTGGGCCTCCCAGCTGAAGTAATAAAAATGGAAACTTGTAGCAGAGCTAATGCTTAAGTTGTTGAGGAAAGGGGCAGAAGTTACAGCAGAGATTTTGAAGTGTTGGATGTTGCAAAGAATGAGGAATGCAAGAAAGTCCAGAATGTTACCTTGAGAAGGTCTTTGGGAAGCGATCATCTTCTTCTGGGGCATGACTCAAGATGACTCTGCGATGTGGGAAACTGTTTGTCCTTACACAGCTCTTACTGAAAAAAAAACAACCCTAAACAGTGCAAACCCAGCTCTTATTCCATCCTCACTAAAAGGAGAGAATGTTCCTATTTTAAAATGGTATCAGGTAGATGCATGATGAGATTGAAGTAGAACTGAAATTATAGCTAACGGAAAGATAAAATTATAAAAGTATGTATAACATTGAGAATAGGATTATAGATACTGGAGGTGATCAGTGAGGTGTGGTTCTTGTAAAATTTTCCTGTAGAACTATGTTTCTAAAGTTGAGAGAGATGGGATATCTTAGGAAAGTCAACACAGCAGTACATCACGTTTGAAACCTCTATAAGCCATTTGACGTAGTTAGAAGACAGCGATGTATCCCAGCTACCATAAGGATGGCTGTATTACGTTGGACCCAAAGTCCAGGTAGTTTTATGCTGTTTCCCTGTGAGTGAGAGGTCAGTGGAGAAGGGTGCAAGGGTAAGGCACGTGGAAAAGGGTAAATCAAGGGTAAGGAAGATTAAGGGCAAAGCACGTACCAATGCTTTTCTTACTCTTCCAGCCTTCCTCAGTTGTGGCTGAGACATTCCTAAGGCAGAAGTGGTGTCTCCAACACAAGGCTGTATCAGCAGAACAGGAATTGGTTATCAAAGTTGTGGCTCAGGTGTTAAAGATTAGAGGAAGAAAAAAAAACCATCAGAGGAGAATTTCTGCAGAGAGTCAGCTGTGGTTTTCCCTAGATTGTGAGAATGGTGAGAACAATGAAGCAGGATGCCAATGTGTAAACGGTTTGGGTTTTTTCCTCATTTTTCCATAAATGTTTTACTTGGAGTTGGTTGAGTCTTTAATGGTCATTGCTCCAGGGGAGAGAAAGTGTAAGAACTGAACTGAAGACCTGTGGCAAAAAATCTGAGGGCTGAGTCTGAAGGCAGGAGAAGGGGGTGGTTCTGCCACGAGCAGCCTCATGCATTGGACCTGTTCCCAGACTCCCTGTCAAGCTTAGGAAGGAGCAGGGGTGCAGAGTGAAAATGACAGTGCAGCAAATAAGACTATGTAATTTTGATTCGTATTAAGATTCCTTCCTAATTTGTTTCAACCTACGTAATTGGATAATAATTATTTTGTGGGTAGAAGGAGGTTCATCTCTGGTAGTAAAGCTTCCTGCCTAGTGAGTTTTCAGGGCTCTGAAGTTATATAGTGTTTTCTGCATTGCATGCATTTTTATTTTTTGTGTCTTGTAGGCTGTTATCTACTCAGATTTGAGCAGATGTTTGCAAAGAATTATACAAATGAGAATATCTGTATCCAAAGATGTAACTTTAGGAAATACTTCATTATGTGTGTAACTTGCACTTCCCTTTCCTCTGTGAGTGTGTGCCTTGTTATGCAGATGGGTGCCATCTATTCTCGGTCTGGATAAACTTTTAATTTTGTGCTCTAAAGTATCAGATATAGGGCTTCTATAAAGATGGTAAGAAGTGCAATTAATCATTTATCTGCTAGGTGTCACCAAAGGTTCTCTTTAAGATAAATAAATTAAAAATTGTATGCATTTATACACTTAGATCTTGAGGCTCTGTGGCTCAAATGTGTTTGGAGGCTGAAAAGGAATTTCTAAGGATATATTCAGGGAAATAAATACTACTCAGTGTCTAGAAGATACAGCTGCACTTCATGCCCTTAATTTAATTAATTCACTCCATTGCAGTTTTTTTGATGTATGCAACTTTGAACCTCTTTAATTAAGCAAAATGAACAAGTTTACTCTATATGGAGAAGATTTCATAAATTTATATTCAGCAAGAGATTTTCAAAAAATTAAGTTACTGTTGCATAAGAGAGAAGACACTTTCATAGATTAGGTCAAAAAAAGTTAGTAAAGGGTAAGAAGAAATGGTCAATTTTCATGGTGGAGGAAACTCATCAGTGGTGTCGCACAGCTTCCTATTTCTATTGTTCAACATATTTGTAAAGGGTCTTAATACGAAGAGGGAAGAGTTGACAGAGTTACTGTTGATACTAAAATACGCAGGATAGTAAAACGAAAAGCTAAAAGAATTAGTTCAGAAGTACCTTGGGGTACTGAGCAATTGAGCATTAAACTCACAGATGAAGCTCACTGTGGATAATTATAAAGTGAAACACCTGACAGAAAAACAAGTCTGACTTTGTATTCTCAATGATGGGGAAGTGTTTTTTGGTAAAAATATAATACAAAGTCCAAGCCTAACAGTGGCCAGAGAAGAAAATCAGATTTTGGGAACTACTAGGAAAAGAACAGAAATTAAGGCAAATCATAGCTCTACCTACATGCACTTATGACTCTTCAGTGCTTTTTGGATTATGATTCCCTGTTCCCCAAATATGCAATAGAACTAGAAAATAGTTCTACTGTTGATAGGGAAAGCTCTGGAGCAGCTCAGTGCGAGGAACTGGGTAATGGACAGAAATTCTTTGGCTAGGAAAAGAGGGAAAGGATATATAAAGAGATGATTATATAAATTGAGTGGCATGTAGAGAAGGTCAGTGTCAAGCAGTTATTCACCTGCTCGTTATAGGTATCAGGTGGCATCGAATTCATTTGCTGAGTAAGAGCTTAAAAAGCAAGAGAGGATTTTTTCCATGCTGGGCATTATTAAGCCATGGAAGTCACTGCTAAGAATATTGTGGAAGCCAGAGAATTATTTAGTTTCAAGAAACATTTATGAATTCAAGGAAGGAATACTTTTGGCTTTCTTAGAAAAGAGACAGCGTTAAAGTTGGGAAACACCTGATCTATAGACCATCACCAGGTGAGTGAAGAGAGTGCACCAGGCAGGGCTCACATGCTTTTATTCCTTTTCTGTGGATCTAATATTGGTTTTTATTGCAAGCTGCACATTAGACTTGATCGATCTTTGATCTGAATTCATATGGCCAGTCAGCAGTGTACATCGTACATTTTCCTGACCATTTGGGGCATAGAGGAGGATGCAGTCACTTTTACAGGATTCTACCCAGGTTAGGTATAAAAAGTGCAAGTGTCTGGGCTTTCTGACTCTGGCAACAGAGAACTTTTTGCTTAGAAAAGTATTGGTCATTATTCCAAACTGAAAACTTGGCATCATAGCAGGCATGTGTTGGTTTGTTTGGATTGGTATATGAATAAATTGGGCTTCAGCCTATGCAGAAAATAAATAAGACATCCTTTGTTCCGGAATGATCACTAGTTCTGGAAATAGTGTAACTTAAATAAGGAAAACACTGCAAATACTTATTTGGGAATATAAACAAATTTAATCTGTTTCCATGTCTCTGTCTCACTCAATTCACAGGAACATTCTTGAGAAAAGCTCTGTAAATTGAACTGTTTTAAAGTCTGTACACTTTGGATTTATATGCCTGCTTAAAGATAATGCAGATATTAAGCTGTACTTTTATACAGTGTTGGTTATACATAACTTCTCCAGCTGGAGATCAGGCTGTTCCCATATGACCTTTGTTTTTAAATTGTGGCACTTAAAATATATGCAGTAATCAACTACCTAACTATCTGCAAATGAAAAAGTTTTGTTGAAAGATTTCCTTTAGATATTTTTTAACTGGTTTGCAAAAGTTTGAACAGAAAACTAAATTAAAGAAATAGATATACACTTTTTATGACTTCTGATCTGATCTTGGTCGTTCATTATTATACTCAAATTGAGATTTTATAGTACCCATTGATAGTAATCATTAGTCTTCTTATATCTAAGATTTTTTGGAAGTGCTTTGTTAGAAGTGCAACCTGGTTTTTCTTTCTGAAGTAGTATTTAGTAGACTATTGAGTGTGACAACTCGGTTCACTCAGACTGGTAATTTTTTTAATGTAGCCATGTAGCTGCACAGTAAGCCTAGTATTTCCCCTGTAGCTCTTGTATTAATGAGAAACAGTGTTGTCTAATATTAGTGTGTTACTTGTAATTCCGTAGAGCTCGAGTAACTCCCTCAGGCTTGGTGGCCATACTGTGGCAGATGCTTTAAAGTCAGAAAGATGTCCTCTCTGCTTAAAAAACTTAAGTATCTGACCTTTTGTGTTGGCTTTGCTAGTGAAGAATATACCCACTTTGCTGGTATTAGGTTTATGAAACCACACAATTGTTTTACATTTTTTAAAAAATATCAGCCAGTATTTTATTTTCCTATGTTATGCTCCTAATAATTAAATTTAAAAACTTTAAAAGTCAAGCGCTTGATCTTTAGACTTTCTGCTGTGTTCTTCTATCAATTGTTGTGTCAAAGAGCTTATTGATGCAGCCACATAGCTGGTGTTCATATATTCCCAGCTCATTCAATGGGAAAATATGATAGGAATGCTGTCACTATGCAGTGAGAAAAGTTTGATATTTTCCCCAATTCAAGCCTTACTAGAAAGAAATTTAGCCATTGAGATTTGGAGGGGTTTGTTTTGTTAAGTTCTATCGTGCCAGGGAAGTTGCTTTCTTACATTTTCTGTTTAAAAAATAATCAATTGATCAATCTTTTCCTATCTCTCTTATACACTTGCTCACCAAAGGATTTCCTCCCATGCCAATTTTCCAAAATTCAAGTTGAAAGATGCAGGCAGATTTTGTTTACCTCTGCTTCAGCTTCTGATTTCCACATAAAAGGGTCATAGTTCCAAAAAGACCGTATAAAAACTTCACATCTTGGCAGAATGGTATTTTTCTTGGTATTTGAGAAAAAGACAATGACCATAGGAAGCAGGTAGCTCTGAGCTTCTGTACGTTGAATAACTTCTATCAATACAGTTTATATATTCTTCCACAACTTTTACTCTAAAAACATACTAGGGTTTGGTTGTTTGGTTGTTGGGATTTTTTTGAAATTTGTGTCTTGATTGTAAATCAGGCAGGCATTGATTGAATAGCAAATAATCATCATCACCAGAGCAACTGTAAACCAATTTTGTAACACTGAAAAAATTTTACACTGCCAAATATCTTATTAAATATCATGAGAGATAATGGAATTTTCATTAGTTTTGCTTTTCATCTTCCTTTTCTAAGCAGGACTAGGATGACATTTATCTGTGCAGGTATATTGCCTATATTATGTGTGTTATTTTTCGTTTTGCTCTTTAAATGCATAGTTCCCTTTCTAGACTTGTTCTCTGACGTGGTCTTACAGAGAGTTGACTCCCTAATACAAGCAGGGACAGGAGCTGGCATCACATCTGTCAGGTGGCAATCATGCTTGTTTCTCAAAACGTATATAGGATTTGAGGAGCAAAGGGGAAGAGTGGAGGACACCTTACATTGACACTGAGTCCTGTAAGATATGGAGTAGGGCCATCAAGATTTTAGATTAATTATGGCAGCATTCAACAAAAAAACTTCTTGGTTGTGTGGTATTAGTGCTAAGGCTAAGGTGCTGAGTGTCTGTAACTGCTCCAGGCTCAGTGAAACTTGTTTATCTTCTCTATATATTTTTAAAAGTGAGTTTAAAAGCGGCATGGCTGCTCTGTATTTTCTACAAAGCCAGGTTGTCACCATTCTTGTTGCTATTAATTACTTGACTAATGCTTTATATTTATACCATTTATATGCAAATTATTTAATTAAGATAGAGGTTGAGCTATGGGCCGTTTGTGTTCCACTGATTGCTCTTTTGTTCTGGTTCCTCAAACAGAAACAATTCCAGACCGTGAACACATAGTCCAGGTCCTCTTTTGCGTCCTGTGCCAGAAGAATGACAGTGTTAGAATTTATAAACCTGGATGTAGAAGCTGTAGCACGAGTGACCTTTCAGCACAATGTCTCATGCTGTAGAACTCAAAATGTGAAAGGAGAATCTTGGTTTACATTGTAAGGATTGAAGATGCTGTCCTGGGGTTGAGTAGCTTGTAGAAAGAATTAATGGCATAACTCTATGATTCCCTTTTCCATATGCCTGTAAGGTCACACGTACGTCATGGTGCTTTAAAAAAGAATCAGTAATCATATTTTGGTATGATGATCTGTTTTCTTTTATGTGAGAAATCTCTAGACTTAAAAATGTTTTGATAGAATGTAGTAATAGTGACTTGAATTTCAACGTCTTGATAAGTTTGGAAACTTTTGTTAAAAGATGCATTGAAAAGAAAACAAAAACCTGATGAAGAAGCACAAAAGTAGTGCTCTCCAGTCCAAAGAGAGTGGAAATGGAGATAAAACCTCAGACTGATGATCAAGGTGCATTGTGAGATGAGAACTCCTTTATCTTTAAAAAGATGATGCTGTACTGATTGGGATTTCTGTCTTTTGACTTGATAAAGGACAACGCCACACTCTCTGCAGAAGGACCAGCCTTACCAGGGCGCTGCCCTTTGAGAGTCAGCCAGGCTATGTGGCATGTCGTTCTTTATAACCCATGGAACCTGGGGCTGAGAGAGAACCCCTGAAAGATGCTGATGAGTGAATTGCAAATGTTGTCTGAGGATGACTTAGGGGAAGAGGCAGCAAATAATTTCTTCAAAAGAGTTATCAGCTGCATTCAGCAAACTGAATCAAGCCGATGCAGATTCACAGTTCCTCACCTTGCTTTTGGGATGAGTAGAATTAAAAATGGGGCAAGAAGCTAACACAGCCAGTATACAAAGAAGATGTATATGTTAACATAAAATAATTTGTTTGGAAAAATTCTTCCTGTTGGCAAAAGTGCAGAGGTCAGATTATATACTCTTATCGCTCCTGAGGATTTTAACTCCTTGACCATGAGGAAATAGCTTAGGGGCAGTGTGGTTTCTTTTTTCTTAAGAAAATAATGTTGCAAACATTGCAGCATAGAAATCAGGCATTTCACTGCTTCCCTTACTTCTAACGAAGCAATGGAGATAGCGGGCATAGAGTTCAAGATTATTTTTGCAAACAACATTTTCTTGAATCATTTGTCTTTTCAATGTCCGGTGTACTTCCAGTTTTGGATGTATCACTGCTAGAATCATTTTCTGTTTAAAATTTCTTTGGACAGTCTTAAAATGAGGGGAGGGCATGGTTTGTAATTGGTTCTGAATCTATAGCTTTGAAATCACTATGTATATAAGATAATGGAAAGGCCCAACACAAATTAATTTAAACTGCAAGCAAACATACTTTTTTTTTTTTTTTAAACTTCTCTAGCATTACCTGTGTACTATGACTGGTGTAGAAAAAGCCTTTCTAATAATTTTGCTAGGAGATAATTTTTAAGTTGATAGGTATTTCTTTGCCATTTACTTGATCTTGTATACTCTTCCCATCAGTGTGGTTATTGGTGGCTGTCGTCTTTTCCATCAGGGTAGTGGAGAGTTTTATATAATTTTATCTCTACTAGTGCTCAAGTTTATATTATAATTTCATGTTGCTTTTTTGGCACAATAATAACTTTTAAGGAAAAAGATGGAGTCATGAAGGCAAGATTGTGGCTTCTTTTATATATCAGGGAGGGAGATGGAATATAAGTGAACAAGTTGAGGTTGTTTTTTTAACTGTGTTTAAAAAAAGTCGCTGATATAAACCCAAGAGAATATTGAAAACAGCAGGAAAAAAAAAAAGGCAACCCAGAAAAAAATTATTTAGACAAATTTCATTCCAGTTAGCTTGTAGATGAAAGTTTCTTTTTTAAGTGCTGTAGTCCATAAAAGAAAAATAACTCCTAGTTCAAATGCTAAGGTCTGTGTAGCGTACTACCAAGTTTCAGAGGGAAAGTGTTTTCAAGGTCTTTTCATGAATGGTGTGTTATGGAATGGGGTCACTCGAAAAGGAATAATTACAGAGTGATCAGAAGATTCCTTTGAAAAGATTGTGCTAGACCTTCTGTGTGGTTTGTGGAAGAACAGAAATCAGTTTTGCTCCTCGGGTGGGCTAACAAAATGTATTGTGTTTTTGCAGCTACTTCTATCTTTGCCCCAAAAGATGCATGCGTCACCTCAGCACTGCACTCAGCCTCTTTAAGGTCATTGCCTAGAAACCAGATCTTGGAGTTGTTAGAAGTACAACATACTGCTGCACCGTTTGACCACTTGCAAAAGTTTAGTTTTGAACTCTAATGAGTCTTTGCTCATCTCCTGTCTTAGTGCTACCGGTTGTTAAATAATTAAATCCTCTTTGATTGTACCTCTTTATGTGCTTTTATAAACTTATTTGTATTATTTCGTGTTGTATTTTATTTGTACTGAGCTTCTTCTCTTTGTTTCAGAGCATGGAGTTACTAGAAGGAATTAATTGGAGGACTGCTTTTTCACCCTTTGTATAACGTTCATACTGAGGATCTGTGATCTACAGTAATTCTTATTCATTCAGAATATAGTAATTTGTTCCTGTCAGCACAGGGGCTGGTTTGTTGTTTTAAATTGCTCACTTTTGGGGTTTTTTTGGCATGTTCCCCAATACAAATTGAACATCTGACAAAAATCTATTTGTATGACAGTTCAGTGGAGATAGGTGCTCTGTGTTGCCTAATGGTACGACTTGGGGTCCCCGGGATAAAAGTTGACTGAATGCCAAGATTTGAGTAGAGCTTGTTTGTGCAGATAACGGAGGTAATCCATATTCCTCAGGTCTGTAAATCAAACGGACAAAGGAGAAAGACGTGTGCACATCCTTCTCTTAGAGATAGCGGACCAGTAGTTTCTTCTTAATAACAATGGGGACTATCTAACCCCTGAAAACAGTGGAAAGCTGAGACCAAGGATGTTCCTATATGAAATTGGAGCGAACAGAAGATTCTTCGAATGCTCCTCCTGCTTTAGCAGATAGTGCCTAAATAAATTATTCAGTGGATCCAGTTTGTGGCTTTCTGGCTGTTTCTGCTCTTATGGGTTTTTGTCTGTTTATAACTGAATTCAGATTACTGTAGATCTGAAAATTGACCCGTAATACACTGGAAGAAGAAATCCAGCCACTAGGTTCTGACTGTGTTTTCCAGGGTGACAGAGACGTATGTATGCAGCTTAGTGGCCCTCCATGGAAATACTGTTCAGGAAAACTGGTTTCGAACGATCCCCTGCAATGATTCTTCCAGGCTAAAATAAGACACTGAAATATCCTTTTTTTCTTTCTTTTTTTTTTTTTTTTCCC
>VZRU01012159.1:466384-481983 GCA_013398155.1 Pedionomus torquatus
TTTTAATGAAGTGCTTAGATCAATAACATGAAATCCAAAGACAGAATCCTAGTTGCCTCACAAACACATTTTGGCGAAATATTTTTTAAGGTACAATAATTACTTTTGGTCCCCAAATAAAAATATTCCCCAGGTCAGCTGTATGCAATGATTTCTGCTTACTAACTGATTCTCTTACATATTGCAGTTAATGCTCAATATCACTCCTCTGGTTAACTGCAGGGCAAGCTTTTCCCAGGTTGACAGCCATCTGAGCCGTGAATTTAGTCTCGAAGACTACTTGCTAGTTAAAATGTGTTACTCCCAGGGTATCTTTATGGGCAACTTATATATACATTGATATTCGGAAGCTCTCAGAATATCTTTGAGTATGAAGTCACTGTCATTTTATAAGTGGTTTTTTTAATACACAGACGTACTAGTTAATTCCTTATCCGTTTACTTGTATTTCCTGAAAGACCCTAATGATTGCTTATTTTTCTCGTATCTGTAGATTTGTTGATCTGCTAATTAAAATTATGTGATCATGCATTTTTTATGCCTTGCAATATCTAGGTAAATAAATAAATAAAAGCATAAACGGTTCATTATGCAGCACGTTCAGGATCAGCTGGAAGAATATTTTGCTTTTTTTCTTGATCTTTCAGACTGAAGTACATCCTACCTGTAGAATTCTTTCTTACTTTTTAATGAACTTTCTCCCTCTCTTTGGCAGAAAGGTTGTAAGAAAGTATTTCTAACTTGCAAGCTGATGATCAATAAATTTTTAGGACAAGAAGATAGTGGTTTTTGTCATCCTACTGCCAATAAATGTCCATTTGTGGTCAGAATCAAGAATTCTTCTAATGTTGTAGGTCAAGCATTATTGTGTATATACATCTCAGTTTAAGGGGGAAAAAAGGTATAAGCTGCCATCTGACAATCACCTAAACTTTTTCCCTGGAGCCACTACTTCAGAAGCCTTTTAAACCGTTGTTATCCTGTTACCGTGTTTGCCTTCTCCTATAGAACCATAAAGCTGCCTGTAGTAACAGTGGACAACAGACAAAAGGCAGCAAGTGCTCCTCAAGCTCTTGTTCCTTGTGAAGCAGATGTTCCTGTGTGGAGTGGGAGGGAGGGAGGTTAGGAGAGGACCCAAGTGTCTGAGCAGAGGGAAGGGACCAGTAGGGAATTGCCAAATGAAAGATGGGAAAGAGAACAAAGTATAATGTCTATGATGTTTCTTCACACCTGGTGATAGAAGGAGGTTAAGTTTGGTCACACTGGAGAAGGCATGTGATAAATTGGGGGAAGAAAGTTACAAACTGGGTAAGGTGTAAAGACTAATGAATGATTAAAAAAATGAAACGAACGGTGGGTACGTCACCTGAGAGTTTAGTAGAATGGGTGCTGTTACTCTCTCTGTCTTTGTGTGAGTTCATTTGAGGTTGAAATTTTAACCTGAGATCGTTACACAAATTTGGGTCTGTCCCTGAATGCTTAGGAATCAAAAACACTTTGGATTTCTTTTCCTTCTATTCCTTATAATCTTTGTGTGTTGGTTCTGCACATCAGATTCCTGAATTGGAGTTGGAAATATGATGTTTGCCATATGCTATCAAACTTTGTTTTTCTTTGTATTAAATCATCTTTATTTGATGTTAACAGCTTTGTTAGACCAAAAGTTTCTAAATTGTGCCATACAAGAACAGCTGGTGGGGTGGAGGGACAGATGTTTGGTCAAATGGTACTGGGCCTTTCTTGCATTTCAAAGGAGCCGAGTGGAGATATAATATGACTATATAGTCCTATTTTTTTAATCTGATTAATTTGGATATTTGCCATAGTTTATGAAGAGATTGGGAAAGCAAATGGCGTGGAAGAGCAAAAAATGGGAAGTGATTCATGAGATGATGTTTCTCATACTGTGGAGTTTACTGTGTAAAGATGAGAATCTCTGGATTAAATTCATATTGCCAATATGGATTCTGTGGAAGAGATGATACAATGTTCTGCGATATAAATTATTTGCTTTTGATACTTTAATTGTTGCCTTCTTTCCTTGGAACTTCACTTCAGTTTTGTTCAAATGAAAAGTGGGATAACTATTCAATCTAATCTTTGCCCTGATAGTGAGAACTGAGTATCTTTCTTCTTGTGCATGAATGCTCATTCGGTTGCTATTTAAATAAAAGTGGTATTATATAAGCAGAAACCATCAAGGTTTATTAAGTATGAAGATCTTAAATGTCCCTTAAACTCCCTGAACTGCTGATCATCAGAAACTGGCAACGTCTACTGAAATGAGAATCATTCCAGCCCTGCTCTGTTCCTTAAGATTTCCCCTTGTTATCCATTAACGGCCACTGTAGGAGGCAGTACAAGTTCTGGACTAATTGAAGCACTGAGTGATATGGCAGTCTTTCTGCAGTCTTACATAGTGAGGTTTTCCTTAAGGTTCACACTATATTGTCTTGACAGTGAAAATCTAGGCAGCTATAAACAAGATCAATAGAAATGTGTAAGCATTGTTGGTGACAACATGGGAACAGGGACAAAACAGAAATACTCAGTGATTTTTTTGAGTTTGGACATCAATATTTACTGGGAAATGAGCTACTGCCAGTATCAGTGTTTCTCATTATTCTTTTTGTTGTTTGCTTGTCCACTTAGAGGCAGTATTTCTGACTATGCTACAGGTAAGGGGAAAAATAACAAGTTAGCTGAAGCCTGTCACTTTACATGTCAAATATTTTGTAAATACCAATATTTTGTATAAATATACTGCCTTTCCGCAGTGTTACAAGGCTTAAGTGCTGAAAAAATAAACCAAGTAGGGGAGAGGTTGGGGTAGCTATTTTTGATATAGGTGTGGGCATTAAGAATTTCTCATCCACTTTATGAAATTACTGTTGTTCCTAAGTATTTTCACTGAATGGGAGAGACGGAGGAACTCAAATGCAGAGGCAGTATAAAAAGGAGGAGGACTTTAGTTAGATAAATTATAGGTAGTGGATTAGTTATTGACTTTTATCTCAGGTAGTGTAAAGCAAGAACTGCTAATCACCGCTTGTGATAAAACTAGAAAATGCCATGTTTGAACATTGGGCTAGTATTTTATCATATTAGCTATTGATTTAACACAGCATGAAACAACTGGTTCTGTCCCAGTAGTGCCTGGTGGGGAGCAGTGAAGGTACAGATTTACTCCTCCTTCAATCTGCTGCAAACTTCAAAGCCCAATTGTGACCACTTAACTACTGAAATTACTAAACTCAGACAATTTTTCTCTTTTTCAAACACAACAATGTGTTTGAAAATTGTGTGTAAGTATACATGGAGTGAGAGAAACCCCGTGTTTAAATCATGTCAGGGCAGAAATAATAAATTCAGGAAGCGTGGACAGTAAGATCCAAACATCAATTTTGACTTATATTAATCAGTAGGTTGACCTAATACATTTATGGTCCAAAATACTTGTATTGAAATACACAGAGTGAGCACCATGTGGATAATTTGCATGCAAACCACCTTAATTATGCTGTTTTTCTATTTAATTATCCTTTATTATCAAGCATTATTTTATTTTGTATTTAATGATGAAGGCAGAAATTATTCTCTGCTGTTCTTACTGAACAGGCGTTTTCACATTTATTGTGATTATTATTTTTAGGACTCACCTGAAATGCTCTTATTCTGTGATTAGTTTCAGGAATTAAATAGCATGTATTGGTATACAGGTGGAAAGCTGCCTCTGAGAGAGAGACTGTGCTTGGTGAAAAAAGGGCAGTGCCTAAAAATAGCTTTTTATGCACTAAAAAGTATTTTTGGAAAGGCCTGGTTAAGTTCCTTTGGTTTAAAATAGATCTTCTCAGAGTGGCACAAATGTAGGTGGGACAATTCAGCTGCCTTAGGAGCATCTCATTCATCTGCCTTGCCCTCATTCTAACTGTCCGAAATGAGGTCTTTATGGTTTCCTTTTGTTTTTTACTCTTGGAGTTCACAGTGGGCAAAATGTATCATTTATTAATAGAACCAAGCTGTGTAGCAAAATTGTACTTTTAACTGGCAAGCCTAGAAGCCTAAGAAATACCAGTTTTCCTAGCCTTTACCTACTGTTAGAAATCCGGGGAGTGGGAGAGCTAGAAAAGACAATGGTAGCATTCAAGAGGGGCAGCTGCTCCAGAGCAGTTCCAGATTTTTATTACAGTTGCCAGTCTCCACAGAGTCTGGCCAGAGAGTGCAGGTACTGGCTGATAAAGACAATCAAGTAACGAGTGGAAGAAGGAAATAGCACTTGGATGCTCCTTTCTGGAAAAGGAAGGAGCTGGTGGAAAGTGCCAGCAGATGTTTTGTTACTGACAGCAGCGAGAACCCTCAGCTCTAGGTGGAAATACTGGCTGAAACAAAGATATTTTAATACGTTTCTTAAATTTAATATGTTTATATATTTTAATATGTTTATTTTAATAAACATTTTATGTTTTGGTTTATCTGAAATGTTTATCATGCTTTACCATGGCATGAGATAATTAGTTTTCTCTCTCCCTTAGACATTTTTCTCCCTGCTTCACTGTCTTTGGAAGCACTCATTTTAAAGGATGGCCCTCATAGTATAAACTTCTCCCCTTGAAGGAAAAAGGCTTGTTATTTTCATGTTCTCGGTTCATCTGTCTGTTGGTCCAAGACACTGGAGTTTCTCTTCCATTTCCAAGATTTAGCAAACATTTATGTTAATCGTGGACCTACCACGAAGCATAACGTTTTTGGACGACAAGACAGTCTGAAGTACATGATTGTGATGTGTAGTCCTGAAATACCTGATGTCCTGATGCAAGGACAAGTTGTTCCTTGCATATGCCAGTTCTAAGTGCAAAGATGCACTGAAGTTAAAACAGGTTCAAAACAGGCTTATTTTTGCAGCCTAGCTTTGCTGGTCTTTAAATTGAAGTTACTCGTATCTAGCAGAGACTTCTGGGGAAGAATAGCAGCCTGTAGGATATCAGTGACTGCCTTCCAATGCCTGATGTGACTTCTTAAAATCTGTTTGAGGAGTGAGAATCTTCCAGGATTTGATGTAGAGACTGGACTCTCTAAAGTGATCATATTGACGTTCTTAAACGTTTTTGGAAATTAGCTTGAACATGAGTTAAGGACCAATTAATTTACCTGTCAACAGTATGGACTTAGTTTTGGCCGTTCCTATTCTCTGTACCCAGATTCCTTGATGCCATGGTCTAGACCCTTTTGTTTTGCCTCCAAGTCCAAGAGTGGCCCTATGCTATAAAAAAAAGAATTTATTCTACTTTGACTCCCCTATACCCAATTAAATAGTCAAGTTGTGGATTACTTTGAACCCGTGTCAGGTGTGGTCTTTACGGTTTAGGTACCTTTATTTTCAAACTGCCATCCGAGGTGGGAGGAAAGGTTTTTACACCATCTCCAAATTGTTCTTTCCTTTTCTTCCAGCATTGCTGATTAAAATGACTGAAGTAAGTGAGGGTCTGCAAGTTGTAAAAACTTTGTCAATAAATTAGGCAAATAGATTCCAATGTTTGCTTTATATATCAAGGCAAAGGGGAATAACACCAGCCAACTTTTAATTTAGCAGGCTAGATTGTCAGACTGATCTTTGAACACGTGAAAGATGGTTACATGGAAGCACTAAGCTTTTCTGGGAGGTAAATCTAAGAAGGAATGAATGATTTAGAGGAACTTCCATTGACTGAAAAGACAAGTTGCTTAGCTGAGCCAGCAAAGTAAATGTGTAAAGATTGGTTTTATAATGAAATATGTTAGTATAATAATGGTCATTTGAAGGAATCGATAGAAAGGAGTTGTATGAAATACTGGAATTAGAATACTGAAAAGCGTATTACAGGAGCAGACAGAGGTAACGAGAGCGGAACAGCTGCAAGTTGGCAGCACAAAAGGTAGACATCACTCTGTTGGCGTACAGAGAGGGTACAGTTAAATTGGCAGGAATAGGAATTCAGTCGCCCTTTGTGCATCAGGTGATGCCTGGCATGTTTTTATGAGATTATGGCAGGAGAGTGAAAAGGCAAGCAAACAGTTGTGCAGAACGGCCCAAAGCTGAAAGCACCTTGGAGAAACTGGATTCTGTTGAAAGAATAAAGTAGTGTATACATAGGGATTTGGTAATAGGGTGTGGTAATTCAAACAAGCAAAAAGATGAGTAGCTATAATTAAAAATGTATATAAAGGGGAGTTATTATTGGGGAGCGCTATCCAAGCCCAAGCAATGCTTGTCTGAAGTTCTTCATGTTTGGATTTACAGTTCTTGTATTTCATTACATTACTCTGCTGTAGGTGTGGTCTTGTTAAATTGACAGCATCTTGTAAAAACTAATGTCTGTTGCTTCCAGACCTTTGAATTTTGAAAAATCTCTTTTCTAGGTTTTGAAGTTTAAAAGGCAGAACTCAGGTTCATATAAGATGGTTTTCTAAATACAGGTGGCTTTTTGACAATAGAAATCATCCTCTGTTACTCCTTAAATTGTCAGAGACGATGAGTTGCAATTCTCTCACAGGTCACCCGTTCTCTTCTTTACCTACAACACGGGCAGCACTGGAAGTTTGATTTCTCTCTGGATTGTAGGAAGCCAGTGACATTTGGCGGAGTGGCAGAATGCAGGGGTTTTAAGTTGTGCGTTTCTTTTTCCAAGTTACCTGCGTCTTTTTTGTGTGCGTGTAGGGAGGGCAGGCAGGACCAGGAGTGGCTTAGACATTGACTTCTGCCAGACAACATGTACTGTCAAATTGATTCGTTCAGTCAAAAGTTTCATACAGTTTGTAGAATAGTTTTTATTTCCTTTCGGACAGAAATGTATCAGCTCTGGGGTTTGGATTTTTTTTTATTTTCATAAGGAAATGCTCCAGCATTCCATCAGGTTGGATGTTAGTGCTGGGTAATCGTTTTCCTGCTTCTTACACACAATCAATAAAACCCAAGCTACTTGGGAACAGGAAAACCCCTTTCAAATTGCAGTCTGAAGTGCCTGGTCTGTTGGTCCTTGCTTACCCTTGCAGCAGAATGGAGGAGTTTTGAAAATTGAAGTTTGAACACAATTTCTTAAGCAATTTTAGGGTGGTGTTTTGTTTTTTTTTGTTTTCCAGAAAAAGCGATTTCGCATTTCTGCTTAAATATAAGCTTTAAGATTGTTAAGTAGGATCCCTTATTTTTCTTCTAAATTCGTTAAACTACCTTTTCAATTTTCACTCAGCAAAAACCCTTCAGTATCTATTCTGAAAGGCAGCGGTGAAAGCATACGTCCTGCAGTATTTAACAGTCCAAAGATCAGACCACTTTTTTCACCTTGCTTTTAGCAAGAGCAATGGCAAAACTGGCTGCACTCAAAGCGCACAAAATAAAAACTTAATTTATTTCTACAAATTATTTCTGGTTATGCTAATCTTAAGTATTTATTTACATCTAGGGCAGGGCCAAACTCTGAAACAGATGCCTGCAGATTTTTTTAAACTATTTATAGATACTAGGAAATGCTAATGAATTTTCTATGAAAACAGATGTTTGTGGATAAATAAACCTTTTTGTTTGTTTACGCGTATTTCACCAAAGAAATCTGTCTAATCCATTCTTAAAACAATGAACCTGCAAAATGGAGAGGTTAGGACAAAAAGATGTGCCCCCAGGCCTTTTGTCTGCAACACACCTTGGTGTGCTTGGCTGTTCAGGGGGCTGCTCGGCTTTTGGGAGGGGGAAGCTATTCTTCAGTTCAGGTATGAAAACGTGCAATACTTGATATCAATTATTTGGCTGATTGCTAAAAGTGCGTTGGAGTTGAGGGGGCATTGGCTAGTTCTGGCCTTTACTAATGGGAACGTTTCAGAATGTGGATGAGTAATTAAAGTATAGAATGCGGAAAATTAGGCCAAAATTGAATAGAAATGAATAAGCACGCGTTCTGTTGTGCAGATGTTGGAAACGGATTATTTTGGATACCTCTTTCTATCTACATCTTATTTGGTTACCATGTAAAAATCGGTCATACACCATGCAGATTGTTTCTCTTCCCGTTGCCTTTTCTGTTTTTATGTTGTGATGTCTCTGTAAAGGTAGTAATTTAGCAAAATATCCTGTCTGCCAGGTGTGGGAACTAGCTGATTGTATTGTAATACCAGATCATTACTTAATTCATATGCAACCTAGCCCAGCACATGGAAAGCATTATAAATCTATTTACAGTGTGGCTGGTCTGATGATAACATTGTATTAAATTCCCAGGTGAGGCAATTTAAGCAATTGCTTTGCCATGTGTAGGCCATGGAAATTAACTTCTCATATGCTTTAGTAATAGACGAAGTTCATTGTTATGCTCAGATTAGTAGTATAGCAGAATTCTAACAGTCTGGTTACATGTCCCCTACTTCACATGTAGAATCATACGGGGGGGGTGGTACCGCAGATCACAGATCTTAATTAGTTTAAGCTGAGTTAATTCATTTCAATTCTAATTTAGCTGTGCTTGCCCATGAACACATTCGGTTCTATTGGGAAATGTTAAGGCTTGGGTCAAGTAGACAGATTGTTTAAAGCCAAATTGCCAGACAGAACTGAGCAAGTGTATCTGTTTGAACAGGGCTTTAAGAAAATCACCCAATCAGTATGCAAAAATCCTGTTCATAAACCAAGAGAGATCTGCCTGGAATCAGAAATTCTTCCTTGTCAGAAGGTCTGGGTACTGTAGTACATTTAAAACAGCCCCTGAAACTTTCTCTGTCTTGAAGTTCTTGCAGAAAGTAGCTTAACCCTTTTGTGTCGTGGTGTGTTTGTGCGCACCCTCCGCTGGAGTGCCAGCACATCCACGGAGTTAAACACACTTGTGTGCTTAGACTTTTTGCCTATTTATACACAAGAAAATACAAAATACAAGGAAGAGTGGTGTATATGACAGACCTTTACAGACAAAGACCTGCACACAGAGCCTCTTAAACCTATATTGAGCTGCCCAGAAATGCCTTGGATTACAAACTCTGTAAAGCTTCTGTCTTTTCTAGAAACATACATATAAAGTACCAGTAGACAGTGGTAACTGACAACTAAGACTAAAAATGTTGACAATTTCTTGATTTGCCTGGTTAGCTTATGTATAGAAGTCATTAACTATTTATAAAATGCATTATGAATTGGGTTCCTTCAAACTGTAGCTGAGTATGTGACATTTCCAGCTCAAACTATCATTCTTGCATTTGGCTAAAGTACATATTTATAAACAGCTGATAGTTATGAACTGAAAAAATCCAAACAATCAATCTAAAAATTATTTCATTATTTAGCTCAGATGAAGCAAACTAATCTTGATAGCCACATTTTAAAGTGTTAGACAATATTACTGTAATAGAAATAAGAATAGTAATTCAAGATATTGATATTTTGGACAAATCCTGGAAGAACAAACGAACACTTTAGTTCAAAGGCCTTTTCTTTTATATTATTGATTCATTTGGTAGTGAAACTGTGATCAAAAGTAGTATCAAATTATTTATTGATTATGGCAAAGAGTTATACCTAATTGTAGTCAAAAGGTTATTTCTCTTAATTTAATTGCTGATTTTCAGATCATGACAGATTATTGCAATAAAAGAACAATGATACAAATATATTTATTAAGTTCAGTGATGGTGATATAAAGGATTATAAAGGGCTTCCAAAAATTGTATTGCTATAACATTTATTTCTTTCCTGTGAAGAATATTCTTTTTCCTTTCTTCCACGCAGGCTCTTATGAATGAGAATATCAGGCAGTTAAATCTTTCAAATAAATGATGTGTAACCGAGGACCATCTCAGTCTCTACATATAATTAGGCAACTTGTTCACTGGAGAACAAGCTTATGAAGCATTGTGCTCCTCATCTCGGTCTAATAATGATAAATACATTCAACACTAACAGAATCAATGGGGCTGAGTCATTTTGTGAAATTGGCAGAGACTGTACAGTTGAACTGCTAGACGTCAAATGAGAAGATTGAATCTTAATCAGAAAGGCAGATTAGATATTTATTGGTATATATTTGTAATTTCCTTCCTTGTTTGATGTTTCAAATAAAAATAGGAAAATAATATAATTGAGCAATCTATGCCAATTTGTTGGCTTTTTGGTGAAAAAAGAGAAAAACAAAACCTATCTCCATATGATATTCTTGCATACTGTGGAGTGTTTTAGTCCCCCATAGTGATGAAATGAATAATTTAAACAGGCAGCTCTGATACCACAGCCTGTTTAAAGGTTCTCATTTCCTTTAATGCTGTAGACTACTTTAGCTTGGATAGTATGAAACTGTGACAGCTGAGATCTCCAAAAGATCTGGCACAATTCAGCTCTTGTAGCAGGTCCTTGGGATGCTTTGTCCTTGCTCCGTAGCTTTAGTACATAATCTAGATCTGAACACCGGCAACCGAACCGGGAACTTGTAAGCGTTGTAACGATGATGATGGTAATAAAGGGTGAACTGCACAGGATAAAAAGCAAAAATGTGTTGCCCTGAGATGACTGGTACAAGGTTTACTCCACTGATAGGTTCCTGGCATAAGGGATGACCCATTTCCAAACTTCTTTGTCACAAAATTAATGAATTTCCCAGTGCTCAGTATAATGTCTAGTGCGTTGTTTCCTGTGCCCTAGTCCCAAGCACGTTTTTTGGCATGATGGGTGAGTTAGGGAAGGTTTGATGGGGGATTTCTTTTTGCCGAGTTCCTACTGGTAATGGCTACTGCAGCAGAGTGTGAGGGCAGCTCTTGTCGACAAAGGAAGGTCCTACAGCTCAGTTCTTGCTACTTTTGGGTTTCTTCCTCTAAAGAAGGGTAAAATTCATCATAGCTACACTCAAATATGAAAATATTTTAGGCAGTACGCTAAAAAATCCTTTCTTACTTTTAATGATGGGTGTAGGAATGTTAACCAACCAAGGGCCTGTTATTTGTCCAACAGAGAAATTGAAAGCTGGGCTGATGTTCTCTAAATCGACTTCCCTGTTTTTCCTTGGTAATCTTCAGATTCTTGCTTTCCATTGCTCGGTGCTTGATCTAGTTTAGTATCGATATGGTGATCAGTTCATGAGCAAATCTGGTGCTTATAAGCGGTAAATAATGACTGTCGTAAGAACCTCATGAATTACTGTCTCAATGTTGAGGTGTGTTGTTTTCTCTCCTTTCTTTTGCCCTTTGATTTCTGTTTCTTTCCCTGTAAGCCTTCACAGCCTTAGCAGCATGGGAAGCACTTGTTAACGTTCTGCATCTTTAAGTTCAACCATTTTTGTCAAATGTGTGTTGTTCAAGTTTTTTTTTTTGTTTTGTTTTTTTTTTAATATGGGGAAAGCTCAGTCTTCCTTTCCTATTTAATGGCATCACAGTAGTGTTACGCTGAGTTCCGTGTCCAGCTAGCAAGTGTTCTTCAGAAAAATATGTTTTATTCCTACACATGCACTTCTTCAGTGCTTCTGATATTAGTGTGTATTGCTTGTCGAGGTTACCTGATCATCAGAACTGGGATCACACGTTTTGTACCTCGAGCTTCACTGAAGCTGCTTTCACTGCTGAAATGTTGAGGATGTGACTGGCTTAGAAATGCTAAGGTTTTGTCATGCAGATTTGTCAAAATACAGCAGTTGAGGAACTTTTTAATAACTTTTACTTGCAGATTTATTTTTTTTTTTTTTATATCAAATAGGTATCCATTAGGGGGCTCTCGAGGTTTAAGATGATCAGCCTTGATACCAATGGCTTCGGAGCTTTACTTCCTAACCCTTTTTTCTTTTTGTTTTACAGAAAAGGTCACGGATCGCCTACAGTGATGAGGTGCGGAATGAGCTCCTAGGGGATGATGGGAATTCCTCAGAGAACCAGGTAGGATGCTAATCAAGAAGCCCTAGTGGGTGGCTGGAGGGTGAAGGAGGTCACTGGCACACTGGGCTTCTCAAGCTGCTCCTTAACAGCATTAGCAACAACTCATGTGGAAGTGATACTGTTTAATGCAAAGCTGGGGTCTTAATCAACTTCAAAATGTTTCTTGGAGATCTTACATTTAACCCTTTAACTTGTGATCACTGTCTGCTATCTTAAAAAAAAATCTTTTCTTCTCTTTTCTTTATTATTTAGTACTTAAGAAATAACTTGAAACGCGCTGTTTGCCGACAAAGCCAAGGTCTTCACCTCAAACACATGTAAAAGGAATAAAAAAAGTACATAATGCAGCTTTGATAATAATGCAGTATAATTAAATCAACACTGGCAGGCAAAACAAATGAAAGTGCGCTCTCAGAATTAGGCAGTACCCCACTCAGTTTCCTTGTGTGATTCCTTCCCTAAACAGATTTTCTCTCCTTACACCAAAAACACAAGTTGTACTAATAGGAGCGTGCTTTCCTAACGCATGGTGTGCTAGAATGTGGAGTGAGTGCTACCCATCTCTTTTAAAGAAGAAAAGCTTGATAATCCTGAAGCTTTATTAAAATCTTGCACCCATATTGTTCTACACCTAGGGTGAGGATCCTGCTAGACTACTGAAAATTGCAAAAGCAACCCTATATTTAGGGGTTTTGACCCACCTGGTAATATTTCTTTTGGTGCTGAAACTTGTTTGACAAGCTGTGTCTGAAAGCAGAACCTTTCTTTGCTTTTTGAAAATCTTGTCAGCTGTAATCAAAGTTGTGCATTTTGAGTTAGAAGTTAGTTGAAAGTTTTCTAAAATATCATATTTTCTTTTGACCAGATAGAATTTCAATTATTTTGGTAGCGAAAGTGAAAATTGTTTAGATGTTTACTCGATAAATGCAATATTAAGTGAGAAAAAAATCAGAATCACGTTCTGACATTTTTAGTATCTTCTACTCTCGATATAAGCTTAATTCCAGTAAGGATAGTGAAAAAAGAAGACCTGGAGACTTATCCCAGTGAAATGAATTATAAAACACAGAACCCTTAAGCCTTAACCTTGTACGGTAATTTAAATGTGCTGTGTAAGTTTTAAACTCTGTAATAGACTTTAATACATGCATTAGTGAAATTACACATAGGACACAATATATCAGTAGACATAAAACTGTAGTGGACTGTATCACAGCTCTAATATCTATGTGAAGAGGTAAATTTAAAAGATCTCAACCTTTATATATTATAGCAAAAGGAGATTCCAAAATTTGAATAAAATCAGGACTGGGGGGGGGGCGGTTATCCCTAAATAATGGATTTGTGGAAAGGATGATTCTAAGGAAAAAAGTTTCAGTTTGTCTGTCATGATAGTAAACTTGGTCCTGTGAAAGTGTTAAATTCTCATTTTATTTCCTTTAAGGTGCTGCTATTTTTACATTTCAAGAAAAAATTGTGTGAATTCAGACATAAAAGGGCAATTGTGATAAGAAGCTTTACTTATAACAGAATATCTTATGTGTGGGGATGAGATAAAATATTTTATTTTCACTTTTTAAGGAATGGTTAAATAACTGGTTCGCGTGTGCAGTTTCTGTGAGTTATGATCTTTTTTCTAAACTTGATGGAAGAAACATGGTCTCATTTCAAGGAACCAAATGAAACCTTCAACCTTTTGGCAATATCAATTTTTCTTCCAAATGACCACTTCTCAGGTGGAAGAACATTTTGGCTGCTAAAAGAGTTTTATGTGGTCTTTTAGGTAACCAAAATCCTTTCCTGTTGCCTGACTTGAAATTCTTACTCAAGAAATCCTATTCCTTTGAAAGTTCTGAATTTCCTTCTTTTCTTCCTTGAAAATGGTTATGAAATATTTCCATAAAGGAGTGACCTAATTTCTTTTAAATATGCAAATGCCAGAATTTTTAAAAAATATTATTTGCTGTGTTGTTCCAGTAATCAAGCTCACAATCTCTCTTATTCATATGAAATGCCATTATTTACATTTGAACTTATGTGCACATAGTTGCGGGTGCAAGCAGTTAGGGCTAAAACTTCCACCTGGTGTAAGGTGTAAGATTTGGGTACTTCCATCGATATAGCATGTTCACCATATGGTATCTAACTAAGTAACCCCAGGTCTAGTACACTTTCAGTCTTCTTCTGACAGAAGAGTTGTTCAAAAAAGTTGTCAGCTCAGAATTGCTCCTGTACGAGTACACAAATATTGGTAAAATATGCCAATAGAAATGCTGAATATCTAGTTAGACTGGGATGTTACTCAAGGGAAATAACAGCTATGAGCTGCAAGTTTTAGGTGTGGTCTTTGTCATCATGATAAACATTTGCATAATGTTTCTGGTGGAGTGAGGAGACAAAAATAAGTTAATATGTACTTGCTAGTATGACTGTATTAAATATCCAGGAATAAATGGGGCGCTATTAGAAAAACAAACAATTCGGAGCTTTTCTTTATTCAACTTCAGGGTTTTTTATTTGAGTTTCAAAGGTACAATTACAGCCAAGTTCTAAGCTGTAATGAATAGGGTCATAGCTATGAGTTTCCAGTTTGTTCTCCCAAGACGAAAGGCTGCAGTACAAAGAACAGATTGAAGAATTAAAAAATTATGATTTATCTCGTCTTCTTCATTTTTCCAAAATGCCTCTCATAAGTAGCAGTCATCATGTGTAGATGACAACTTAGGATCAGTGCCCCTATAATGATTATACCAAGATTGAACTAATTTTAGCAGATAAAGCACATAGAAACTTCTTGTAAGAAGTTGTAGGAATTATGCAATTCTGCTATTCAAAGTTTTGTTTGAAATAAATGTGTATTTTTTAAATGCTATAGCAGTGATATAGTGTTCTTAATGCACTTTGAGTAGTTTAGTAAAGTCATTGCTTAGTAGACAGTGTGGTCAGATGAGGCACATCAAGGCTGGGAATAGGAGACCCAAAACCCTACTGTGTGCATTGGGCTGGTATTTATTTTCCAGGAGTGGTCTTCCAGGGGCTCTCTTGCTTTCAAGTCTTATTTGTTGTTCTGGCCACCAACGTTTATCAATCCCTTGGAAGTTTTGAGTTTTTCAGTGCAATGATACACTACTTACAGTTGTGGTCTCGCTTTCATGTTTCATATGGCAGTTCTTATGTTTTTTAGAAAGTATATGTTGGGCTAAATCAGAAATGCTTCTTGACCAAAATAGTGCCAGGTACAGTATTGCCGACTTTCTTGAAATTACCAGTATTCCCTTCTCTTTCGCACCTATTTTCATTAACAAGTTTAAATAAATTTGCATTAGGTTAAACTGGGTGTCCACATACACATAGGCTGCATATGTGATTTGTGGTGAACAAATATTTTGTGGCTACTTAATTTCTGACTACAAAGTTCTGATAATATTAGATTTGGGCTTGCTGTGCATAAAGTGTGTCAAACTTCAGCTACAGACCAGGGGGTGAAGTTGGTCAATTTAATTCCCCAAGATCTAAAGAAGGTCGGTATCATTTCATATAGCCCTGGCAGAGCAGATCATTACCAGACACAAATCTGTTCGTTACATGCCGAGGGTTTATAGCAAAATAAATAGACTGTCATCATAAGTTCAGAAAATTGTGTGTTCGACCCACGATAATGTGTAAAGGGCGTTTAATAGAGTTCAGCATTTATTCGTTATCTATATGCGGACAGAGACGGCGGTAACGTTATC
>VZRU01012159.1:482587-487587 GCA_013398155.1 Pedionomus torquatus
AAAAAAAAAAAAATTTCATTGTTTCAAAAATATGCTGATTCCCGTAACCTAAAATGGTGGCTGCCCACGGCTTAATGCTGTTTGCAGTTGAGCGGCGAGCGTCATAAAAATAATGTTTGGGAACAGAACAGTAAAGGCAACACGTTTTCATCGAGAGCATTGTTAAACGGGGGAAAAATACATCTTTTGTTAATTTGAATGAATATCTTTCAGCCAGTGTCAAAAAAAGAAAACCAAAAAAAAAAAAAAAACCCCAACAAAACCGAACCCCTCTCCCATTACTTAGCTTAGCTGCAAATCCCATGCAGAGCTTAAATTCAGCCATGCAGCACAAACCAGATAGAACATTTTTGTTTGGGACCTATTGAAAAAACAAATGTGCAGCATTTGAAATCTCTCCTTGATTATAGCAGGGTGGCATGGCCCAACGGGCTCTATTGCGGGAGAGTAGTTTTAAACTTTGGCCCTTTAAGTATCATAGTCAGGGGAAGAATGGTGGCCTCGGAAAGAAAAGATAGCGATGTGATCAACTCCCAGATCGTCTCTTTCTAAAGAGCCTTAATGTTTGCCTTTTTGGGGAAAAAAGGGGGGGAAGATCTGGAGAAAGAGAGCAATTTATGATAGGCCAAGCACTTGAATTTAAGCGCCGGTTTGGCGGACAATGCCGGTTTCTTTATAGCAAATTCTCGCAAAGTTCCTTTAGCCACGTACTGGAGAGCCGTTTCGGGCTGAGCCGGTGTCGCAGTAGCCCTCCTAATTATATCTCGTTAGAGTCTCGTCGTCCGTTTTGGGGACGGGGTGAGGCGTACGTTCCGTTTCAGACAAGGCATATGAAACAATAGAGAATAATGGAGGTTCTTTTGTTTCCTTCAATGCTGGCGAGACTTTAGTGGTAGTAAACATTCTCAGCTTACACACGTGTTGAAAATTAGTGTTATGAAACTGTAGGTGAAGTATCAGGATAAACTGAGATAATGATGTAGCTGTTGTAATTTCGAATTCAACTGGAATCGGTGAGAGAACTGTAATTTTTTCATAAAGAACCACCCTTATACAGACATTTGTTGTGAGTAATTATACGTTTTGTTCCAGTACAAATAATATCTCTATCTCTCTAAGGGGAGAGCTTATTACAACATAGCTTGATAATTAGACTGCAATTTTATTTAGTTTTATAGTAAACCTGCCAGAGCAATATTATTAACAGTGTTAAATTGTGTTGCTTTACAAGCATAAATTGATAAATATAAATGTATATACTCTATGCATACACACACACTTTGTGTGTATATATGCATACACTGTGTAGTGGTCTAGGGTTAAGAACCTGGAATGGGTCTTTCTGAGGGAAATGTGTTTTATGTTGTTCCCTATTCCTTTGTCTATTTTTAAATATGCTATACAATAAATCACAATTCTGAGCCATTCAATTAAGCTGCCTTTTTTTTTTTTTTAACTGGGAAAAAAACCCTATATGTGGTTCAATAATAAAATTAGATAATATAGTCACAGTAGAACTCAGGTATATAAAAATTGAAATACTGGTTACATGCTATAAAGATACAGTCATCTATTAATAAGTTAGATCTGCTAGTAAAATAAGAAATCAGTTGTCAGAACTAAAATATACAGAAAACATTCTGAAAACTTGTATATACAAAACCACTTCAGCTGTACAATCTTCGAAGAGAGGAATAGTAAACTTGTTTTTTTCTTTATAATATAGACTTCTATGAAGTCATTCCCCTTTTTTTCATGATGGTGTCTTAGATGTGGTTTAAAAGAGAATTTCACACTATTCTCTTTGTTTAATGTGACAGTGTGAGAAAGTGATCTTTATTCGTTCAAAAAACTCTGCATGTAGTCTATGTTTAGGTTCTTTTAATGTGTTTGTCTGTGATTTTTAAATGCTAAACATGTAAACAGATAAATTGTCAATGTTAATTCTGTATCCTGTCACACAACTGATCTTTCTTTCCTGCCATTTCTTTCCTTTTTATCTTTTTTGTGCGTTCATGTTGCAGTTGATAAAATTACGTGAAGAGGTGAGTACTTTCTTGCTTTTTGTTGTCTAGCTTTCCCTTTAAAGCTGAGTTTCTAAATCTGAAGTAGATCTTTTTGTTCATTGTTGCAGGGAAATCTACACAAAGCAAAAATATTGATTACATTGCCTTAAAATATTCACTGTTGTGCCTCTTTTTCCCTAATAATTGTATACTTACATAGGAATCTCTAGATCAAACCTTAGAAATTAACATTCTTTGATAGTGGATTTTTTTTTAAAGGCACTAGAAAAAGAAGGAGAAAAAAAAACCCAACCCCTATTATTTGATCTCTGCTAGAATACTATGATCAAATCAGGTACAATAATAATCGTGTTTGCATCACAAAATCTTTGATAGGATAAATACATTTATACACTGGTATTGAAAGTGAAAGCAGTGCTTTGGTAAAAACCTGTGCTGAAGCACTGGAAGTATTACACCCTATTTCACAATGTTTTGAGTTTGGTGTGAGGTATTCATGTAGCTTATGTGTTATGTTGGATATTGTATACCCACTGAAAATACAGTACAGGTACACCTACGCGCACATATCAATATTTATTATTTATTTGTGAGTGCTGTAGATCTGTAGGTGTAACGCTAGAGATCAGTATTCCAGAACACCTTTCTTCCAGTTGTAAAATGATTCATAAATATTTAGAGAGAGAAGCTTGTTTTAATGGCCAGTTCCTCAAACGTTTCAGTATATTTTCTGAAATTAATCTCCTCTGTTACCTACTGCTGTAGCAAAGCAGGTATCTGAAGTGCTTTTTTTTTTTTTTTTTTTTTTAAGTAGTATTATTATTTCCCCAATAGCCACCAAAAAGAAGGTCTCAGTAAAGTCAAGATTGCTTATAGGTCACATTTCTGAAGGGTTTCATATGGAGAGTTTGAACCAGTGAAGTATTTGAATAAATATATTTAGAAGTATGAGTATTTTAACATCATTTATTTGTCTGGTATCTTCTTTTTGAAACGTGTGCCCAGACATATCAGTAATGAATACTGAGCTCTGCAGGAAAGGATTTGTAAGTTTTAGAAATGGGGATGACAAAGAATTGTAAAGTAACCAGATTAAGGACAATTACAGAGAATTCTTAAAAACAGGAAGATGTTTGTGATATAAAGATTCTTTCACTACTTCCCTGAAACCTTTATTTTTCCTTCTTCTTGTGGAGCTGATATTAATATGTTAAAGCTAAAGAGTAACACAGCTAAAAAAAAATTAAACAAAATAAACATGTAACCCCATGAAAGCCCTCCCACCACTGCTGAGCTCCCCTCCCCAGTAATCCCAGGACTTAAACAGATGACAATATTGTTGCGTGGGTTTGTGGAGCCTGATTTCTGAGATTGTTCAGAAGAAGAAGGTTTCTTTGCTCATCTCTTTAACAGCACCTGCACGTCCGCTCCTGTGCTTTTGTAGAAGAACGTAGTAGGATCGTTTTTTGCTTGCAAACATAGGTTATGGTTTCATAAATGTAAAGATTCTTAATTTGTAAATTTACTCTGCAAATTTAATCAGATGTAAAGAACAAAGCTGCTTCTTAACTGCTGCTCTATTTGAAATGTCTGTGAAGGCGAATAAGAAAATTCAGGATGTTATTGCAAAGAGCTACAACTTGGGAGCTGTACTGAACTCAGTCATACCTTTTGGAGCTTGTAGATCCTCCCTGTTAGCCACCTAAAAATTTTGACATTGCTCCTGGTAATTTTCTTTCTTGCTTTTCCTTGCTGGCCTCATAAGTTGCTTTTTCCTCTCTCTGCTTATTGCAAGAGCAAGCAGAACTAAATGAAAGGGATTTGTTATTTTGTCCAGATTAACGTTGTGCTGGTTGAGAGAGAAACAATTTAAAAAAAACAATTGTTATCTTTCAGTTGTCTGCACTCAGGAACCCACTCTGCGTTGGCTGGATTGTAATTGCAATGGTGTTTTTGTACCCAGTGTAAAATGCACATTAAAGTTTAAATGAAGGCTAGTACAGTGACTCAGGCATAATTCTTAACTCGTCACATAGTGAAACATCAAGGCATCCCCAATTATAGTTCTCCTAAGGAGGTATGAACTGATCTTAAAAGAAATTGTGGTTTGCCATACTGTTTGTTAATAAAACCTGCGCTTCCTCTCATTACAGGGCTCTGTTCTCTCACACTTGCCGTACACAGGCTTCCACGGAGGCTGTGTCGCTCTGTCTTTTGAGCTCCTGAGATCTCAGTTTGAATCCAGCCCACATGGAATGACTAAATCTCTAGTGATAACGTGCCACTTTGCAAAACTTCCTCCTCTAACTCCAGCTAGAAGCTGTGTCTGAAGCTGCCAGGCACGCTGCATCACCTCGCTACCCACCTCGCAGAGAGCAGGGGTGCGGGGGGAGAAGGAGTTTGGGGAGGGGTGGGAAGCGGTTGAAAGCACCCGCTGCTACTGCAGGACGTTGATTACATGACCAAAACATAGAGTGGGGGGGCCTCTGGAACCAAACAATGTAAATAACGCCACCCTTGATACTAAAAATTAGGTTTCGTTTTATAGTGGCTTGGGTGGAAAGGTTCTGAAATCAGGTAAGAGACAGCTCTGAGTTAATGGTAGCCCCGAGTTCACAGGGCTTTAGTATTCTAATTGCTTGCAGTAAGGCTGAGCTGAACTCTGGGTTTATAATTTACTTTTTAGATGAGATGTGGCTTATATAGCATATAAAAAATATATGGTTAAATGCTAATTCTTTCTGTTGGGAAGCTCTTCCATATTGTAATGCGAAATCTGATTATTTTTCCCCCTCTCCCCTTACATGGCAGGATAGCCTTTTCATTTCCAGTCTGTCACTGCAGTGCTGTACATCTCTTCTGTAATTATAATGCTCTACTCCTTGTGTTCACTCCCAGCCTATGGTGGTGGGGTTTTTTAAAGTATCTCCTCTCTAACTTTTAGGATTCTTACCTTCTAAACTCCTTCTTTAT
>VZRU01012159.1:490087-512415 GCA_013398155.1 Pedionomus torquatus
TGATTATGCAGCTGTTTCTGTGCAATGAAAGAAGTAAACAAACCATACCCCAAAATATACAGATGGAAAAAAAAAAAAAAGAGTGAAAGATAAACTGAGGCTCTATTATTGAATTACTGAGGGGGGGGTTGGGGGCAGGGGTTGTTGACTGCAACTTTTCAGTTGGGATTTTCAAAATGTTTTTACAAAGTTTTAGCTATTTATAGTGGTGGTGGGGTTTGTTGTTTGTTTTTTGTTGTTTTTTTTTTGGTTGTTTTGTTTTTTTAAACCAGCAATAGTTAAGCCTCCAAAGTCTAATCCCCTTAAATAAAGCTTGAGCAAAGTTACAGGAAGTTTCAGAAAATGTATGTTTGAGCAGTGAAGTAATTTTCTGGCAGAGAGTCCCAATTAATTGGTATATTCCAATATCTTTTTAGAATTCAAGCCTTATTTAAGAGGTAAATTAAGTTGAACCCTTGTAGAGTCAAATATGGCTATGTTAAATGACTGGTGCTACTAAAGTGCCTGCATTTTAATTATTCTGGGCTTAGTGCTGTGCACAGCCATGAAATGGATGTATGGAACGTACAGTGTCAATTTTGGAGGGGACAAGGAGAATTAATTCTTTTATTCCAGAGTATGACACAATAGTGCAGATGGACGTATGATAGCAATTAAGTTTGCTTTCCGCAAATTTTCAGGTCTGTTCTATCAATGGATATAACTTTTTTTTTTAAAGAAGGACTATTTTAAACTGGTCAAAAATGGTTCCTGATCTGCTTTCATTGAGCCTGGATCTTTCACAAAGAAACAGTAGATAAAAATTCAGACTAATTCTTTTGGGGCAAGATATCTTATATCTTATATCTTTTTTTTTTTTTCTTTTTTTTTTTACTCCATGTGGAATTTGTTTTATAGAGACAATGATCATGTTAACTTCCATTGCATATCTCCATGGTGATCTCTGAGAAATATGGTTGGGAGTGCAAATGTATATTTATGTGGAAAGGGTGTCTTTCCGTATCAAAACCAGGTGAAACTGCATTGAATTCCATAGAGTCACACTAATTCACCCCGTCTTTGTGTCTTTTCATCTTGAGCAGTGATATATATACATATATATATAGTTCTTGTTCCCTAAACTCTTTAAAGGCTAGTAATGTAGTGATATTATGACATATTAATATTAAATAATTTGGAGGTGATGACTTTGGAAACATTAACTTCATTGGAATGTAGATTTTTTGCAGAATTTTATTATGGAAACGGATTAATTATCATAGAATGGTTAGAGTTGGAAGGGATCTTAAAAGATCATCGAATTTCAATCCCCCCGCCCTGGGCAGGGACACTTCCCACCAGACCAGGTCGCTCCAAGCCCTATCCAGCCTGATCTTGAACACCTCCAAGGATGGGACATCCACAGCTTCTCTGGGCAACCTGTTCCAGTGTTTCACAACCCTCACAGCAAAGAATTTCTTCCTAATATCTAATCTAAATCTCCCCTCTTGCATTACCGTTACCCCTTGTCCTGCCACTACACTTCTTTACAAAGAGTCCCCCTCCAGCTCTCCTGTAGGCTCCCTTCAGATACAGTTCCTGTACAGATGAAACCATCTTCAGGGTGTTGGACTAGATCTCAGGAGGTCCCTTCCCACCTCAGTTATTCTGTGAGGAGGATGAAGTGGAAGTGACAACCCTTAAGTATCTATTCTACTTTATTTATGTGGTGTCTTTTCACAATTATAGATCTGTATGTAGCTTATTGTAATGAAACCGGATGATTTTCACCTCTGGAATAAGTCACATTTGGGTCTTTCTTATTACCTTAATCAGCAAAAAATACATATACTATTTTAACCTGCCCCTGTGATCATCTAAGGATTAATCTGACATCACATAACTAATTTAATACAATTTCACATTAACATTCCTGAAACTTACCATGATAAATTGGAAGCTTTTTTTCCTGTTTGCATCTCTAAATTGATAAGCCCTTTCATCTTATGTACAGTTGTTCATACAAACTGAGATCTGATGGAAGGTCTGACTCCCTTCTTTGAGCGGTGCTGTTGATTCGTGGGCTTTAGCAGTGTCTGAATAGGATGCCACTTGTGTCACCACCTCGAAGACAGAACCCAACACTGACTGTCAGGCTTTCATGGTTTGGTGGGTATCAGTTGTTGATACTGAGGATGTTTAAACCTGTGCAGAAACCTCCTGAAGGACTAAGCAAAGACTTTTGTATCTGGTAACCCATTCCATAGTACTCAAGGCCTAGTGTAAAAAGAAGAACATTACTCTAAATATTCAAGGGGGTGTGTTGCAAATCTAATAGGCATTTGAGTAGCTGATTTGGTAGACCAGTAAGGTCATCAGAGTATTTGTTTGAATTGATGGAGCTGTATGGCACAAACACACATGAGGAAGTGCTCTCAAACCATACAGGGAAACCGCGGGCTGTTTGAATCTTGAAGGTCTCCATTGTTTGTACCAAGTATGGGTAGTTTTCATAACAGCTGATAACGGCAAAGTGCATTTATCGGCTATTTTTTAATCAAAATATTGTTTTGAAAATTATTTCTTCTTGCTATTTTTCTGGTTTTATGTTATCATCTAATTTGCTGGTAGGGAACTGGTAAGTTTACAGCCTGGTTAGTAGCCGTTTCCAACAACACACATTACTTACGATGCTGGAGTTCAGTATTGTTCATGTCAGGTCATTTAGTCTGACCATATAGCCCCAGAATATGAGAAAGATTTTTAAAATGCATGAAAATTGTTGGTTTCACTCAAAAGAAGAGTCTGTTAACTCAATCCTGATTAATCACAGAATTCTTCCTGTTTTCAAGGAGGAGATTTCTTAGTCCCATTCCCTGTGCTGGGATTTCCACAGCATCAAATTGAATTCTAGAACTTCTTTATTTTGCCTCCAGAGTGTAGCATAGTAAGCTATCCCTTCTTTGTCAAGTCTTAGGTACGTTTTGCTCAGACAGGAATATTTTGAATGAGGAATAGTTCAAAATGCTTCATTCATCTTCAGAGATAAAATTGGCATGCAAATGTAAAATACTGTCAGGAGAAGAACAAACCTTGTTGTAGGGGACCATTATGATCTGCGGTTGAATTGCTTTTGTTAAGCTCTTCTCAACTGCCAGATACTTTCTAGAGGGGAAAAAAATCCTGGTGTTGATATTATATAAACTTCCCCTTTTTTTCATGACAATGTAAGAGAGATCCAACCATTGAATATTGTCCAGGCTTTCATGGCAAAACTACATTGCAGGGGTTTGGGTTTTTCGATTGCTTTATTTTTTCCCTCGTGAACCTTAGATGTTTCTATAGCTTTCAGTAAATGTAGTTTGAAAACAAGTGTTAAGCTCACCCCTGTGGGTGATGATTATTGGATATTATGTATATTATATATATGTGGCTCAGACTCTCTGAAGTATCTGTGCTAATAGAAGAGTTTGTAGTTTGTGTGTAATAGACCTCTTCTTTGCACTGAATCTTCAAATTTCATCTTGGCTTCTGTTTTTATATTCCTTTTGTAATATGTAAACATGATGTTTTAGAGAAAAGAAATCAAAGGAAGAAAACTTCTCCTGTTGCATTTACAGAAAATCCTTCCAATTCTCAACTTTAGGTTGCTTAAAATGTTTTTTCCAGTTTTTCTTACTCTTTGGGAATCCCAGGAATGTATAATCCTGAAGCCAGTGAAATATCTCTGAGAGAGACAATTTACCATGTTTGTGTAACATGAATACTAGGGGATCCAAGCAAATTTCAGTGGCTTCCACCTGTTGTAATGAACTACAGTCAAACCTCCTATTCTAGACTGAGCCACAAATCTGTAATGTAGCACCGTGGTAGCTTCACTGGCTGGCAGATGGTCAGAGCTACCCCAAAGTATTGGCAGCCTTCTAGGTGGAAAGCAAATGACAATCTCATTAGACAAAGAGGTGTGTTTACTTCTTTATGAAGTAATAGTAGTTACTGTCTTATCTGGATGCAGAATTGAGTAAAAGTGCAGTGAAAGGACCAGTAAAAGCATGTTAAGGTATGTTTAGAGGAGGCTCCTGAAGGCAGGAGCATTCAGGATCAGTGCCTGTAGTGTGACTAAAGAACCATTTTGAAAGAATTCTGGTAGGTGTCTTCCCAGATGTGAGTAATGGAGTTTGAGGTACCAGCACATTGTCCAGAACAGCCTGCCACAGGTTTGGGTTCCCAAGTCCTTTATTATATGGAATATCCTGAACCTCAAGCACCCGTTCTGAAGGATCTTCTCCCTCTATATTTCATGGGATTGTTGTGCTCTTCAGGTGTCATAAATAAGATGGACATCAGAGCTGATGTAAAATATTTGAATCCATAAAAATTAAAATACGTATATACACTACAGTGATTCTATTGTCAGGTTCTCACAGCATTAAAATTACAAGAGCTGGAGATTGGCTTTTCCTAGACAATATAGGAAGTGTTGCTAGGATCAAAGTAAAAAGTATTTGCTCAGCTTATAATAATTTAAATGGCTCTAATATCCAATGTTAATTTAACAAAATAACAAACCCTAATGTTTATACACGAAGGCGTACATTAAACTGGTGGGAAGGGTGTTGCTTCTTTTGTGTTGTAATTTTGTATATGTAGTAATTTGCTTGCATTAATTAATTTCACTTGGACCATCCCACCCCTGTTCCATCTTTAGGTGTGTGCGTATTCCAATTACATTTGAGCCCCAAATAACTAAGAGTATGGAAATGGAAACCGAGTTTTGAAAATCAGGACCTTGCTTATAGTGCCCCTTGCTTTAAATAAAAAAGTCTATTCCTGTCCCAGATATTTACACTTAATATCCACCTGTTTCATCTCTAATGAATTATTCATGTGTGTATATGTGAATACTGTATATAAGCCATTTCATTAGAGAAAGAGAGCTTCTGAGTTCTGGAGCATATACCAATATCTTCTTCTCAGGTGTTTCTTTGATATGCCAGAACATCTTTCTACTGAAATCTTAATCCAAAGTTCCTACAGTGAAATGAGTTTTTATGCACTTTCCAATCACCATCAGAGAGAGCGTTTTCATGATCCCTGTTTCTTCTGCTACCAATGGTATTTCATGTTTCATATATAATTTTTTTCTTTGCTGGCTGATTTCTATTAAAATCTGTTTATTGTTTCAGAAATTCATTTTGAAGTGGCATATTGCATTCCTGCATCTCTAAGCCCTCTGCCCTTCTTCTTAGTCTGGGCTTTAAAGTGGGGAGGAGGAAGAAATAGGGAGAGGCTTTTCTTTCTGAGGGTGTTGAGTTTCCGGAGTACCCCAGCTTGCACGGTGATGGGGTGGGAAACCAGTTTGGGCAGCGCTGCTGCTTTCTAACAGCCAGTCAGAAGCAGCAGTGAGAGGGCATGGAACAACCCAAATGATTCAGTTTCCATTCCTGAGTCTTTTTTCAGTGCAGTTGTTGGTAGCAGCAAAGTGCTTTTTGCACCTGCAGTTTGAATATTGTGTGCTAGTTCATTCCTCACCCAGTCACTGGGCTGCTCCCTCCAGCTTCTTATCTCCTCTCTCCTGGCCTCCTTCCCTCTCTCTCACCAGCTTTCCCAGCCCTGACCTTAGTAATTCGCACTCCTTAGTAATTCGATTTCTCTTCAATACTTTATCTTTACCCAGATACTCCTGCACATATCACACCATCCCCGTTTTTCTCTAGCTCTGTGTTTTCTCTTAAACATTTGATTCAGCAGCAGAATGAGCCTTGTATGTTTGTGGTCATGAAAAGTTGACTTGGTAACCCACCCAACCTTGTCTAGTAGAGTTCAGTGTCTGTTCCCTCTGCATTTGCATGTGTTGTCTCAAACACAGGGTACAGATATTTATTTTTCCAGTATATTCCTGTATTTGCAAATACAAAAAGTGCTTACCTTAAAGTGAGGAAATGGTGAGTTTTCATTATTTAAGTACTGTTTTCTAATTGCTTCAGTGTACAACAAAAGATATTTTTCCAACTACTTTTTTGGAAGAGATGAGAAAAAGTTATTTTGTAGAGTTTTTCACAGTCTATGCCATACTGCAAGAACGTTTCTGTTAAAAGCTTATCTTTTGGGTGCTCAGCACCTTTCAACTGGAATTCCAATGAAACGAATGCTTATCTTTCAGCTCAGTAGGTTTGGGATTATACCATTAATGCAGCAAATAAGGAATGAGAAATCTGTTCAGTGATACGGATTTGCTAAGGTATGGGAGGAGAAATAGTGATCCAAATTTGGCCATTTCTGGATGTAGTCCCAGGTTGTTTTAATATTCTCCAGTGTGCAGGAATTCATTGTTGTGCCACGTCTTGTGGGACAGCTCATCTTCAGGCTTGTTAGCAACTGGCATCCAGTTGAAGTATGTTTGTTAAAGACAAATTTTGTCTGGATGAACAAGACATTGCAATAACTTCTTAAAGATACTTTATTTCATATAATAGAAAAATAGTTTTCAGATTGTGGATTTTTATTCCAGGCTAGAATTAGAAAAGCATTTTGTTTCAGATACCAGAAACTTTATGCCCAAGTACTTTGCATGTGTGTTCCAGACAAATAATCATACAGGATGAAATCTGTATATATTTTAACAAATACCTTGCGCTTGTCATAGGATACCTGTGAATAATAATATTAATATATGAATTACAAACTGAACTTGGAAGATAACTTTTAAAATATTATATTACAAGCGGTGCATTGGACCATCTCTACTGTGTAGACTGTTCTACAGGAAATAACCTCTTACTGAATTACTGAAAACAACTTTTCAGCATCATTTCTTTGGCGCTGATCCTCTTTCTTTAAGGTAATTACTAATATAAGATTATGTTTAATGATGAATGCAGTCATTGTAGCTTATTCCTAAATCCATAGAAAAGCTTTTGAAGATTCGTTGTCCTAATAAAAATGTGAAGATTTCAAGTCAAGCTATCTGGTTATAATTTTTTGGTCTCAAGTTATGCTATCTTCTTCCGTCAGTTTTGTTAATTTTTTTAGCCTTAGGGAAGTTTCCCACCTGTAATAACATTTTGGATTTTATTGTCCAGTTCTGAGCAGGTAAGGCAAATAAAGGGAAGAAAGATAGAAATAAAGAGTAGCTTTTGTTTCTGGCGTTCTCAGTAAACTCTACAAGCTACCTTGGTTTGGCAAAGGGATAATGGAAAAAGGCACCACTTTGTCTTTCCTCTTGAGTGTGTGTATGTATACATATGTATGTATGTGTGTGTGTGTGTGTTCTGCTTCCTCGTTTGCATGACACCAAGCTTAGGTGATGCTGAGAAATGTTGGAATTCTGTCTAGCATACTCTGGCTGTCTTTTAAAGTCCAGACAACCCGTTGGTGATAGGTGGACAAAGAATGTGAAGTCCTGCCTTTAGCAAGGAGATGTTCAGCTTGTGTTGACCAGAGAAACACTCTCCATCAAGTTTCGTATTCTTCATGAGAAAAATGAGTTGTAGAGAACTTGTCCAAAAAGTTTCAGGTAATTGGAAACTGCTGGGTAGTCTTTAGTGGATAGAATTCAAATACTGATATGTTGTCCCTAGACACTTGTCCTTTTTGCCCATTATTTCTTGTCTTCCTCCTGTTTTATACCACAACGACTTCTTTTGAACTTTCACCAAGTGTATTGATTCCAAGTGATATGCTGGCTTGGCAATCACGGTCAGTCTGTTACAACCTTGAAAAGAACACCACTGAACAGAATTACAAGTCCACCTTTTGACCTTCAAATATATTAATGCCCAGATAATTTAACATCTTAATTGGGTGATTTCATTGTCCACAGAACGTAAGTTGCACAATTCATAAAAAAATCAGACTTTGGTGAGTAATTATTTTGGGTGCCTAAGTGACAACATGATTTTTAGTAGTTTTTAACAAATTTTTCACTACATGGGCACAGCTGAATTTACACAGCATGAGGTCTTGTTGGGCAAAGACTTTTTGTATACAACTTACATCAAGGAGAAAAGTTGATGAGCTTAGACTTGACAAAATAAAATACACCCTAAGTTTTTTTTTTTATATTTTTGTTTGAAGCCTTCTGCCTCAACTTCCTGTCAGGCTAACAGTGTTTTCCTCCAATTGCTCTGAAGAACAAAGTTTAACATTAAAAAATTTATTTGTATTGAACATACTTTTCTAGGTAAAGTCAATATCAAAAGGGTTTTCATGGTAGATCATCTTTCAAGTGCAGTATTTTGCCCTTTTACAGCTTAGGACTGAAGAGTTACAGTTACACAAATATCTTATATTTTTCTGGTAGAAACACAGGGGCAGAAAAGCTCAGACTTCTGTTCTGAAGTGAGACATAGAAGCTGATGATTGGAAAAAAATTCTCTCCCTGGTATGGACTGGCTGAAGAGGAGCTTATCTAGATAGTGTTTCTCCATCTAATTTAAGCCATATCACAGTATTTTATGTTAATGATTTCACTACCCTGCTTATAAAATGTATTTTCTCCTGTAATTTCTGGCATTTATAGTCCAAAAAATTATCAAAATGTTGCATGTGCAAACGTTCCAGTTTGGTGAGCGCTGAACTTTATAGAAACTTAGTTCATTCTCGGTTGAAATGTCCGGTTGTGTCATGGGTGTCAGGTGAGGACATCACCTCTGATAGACGCAAGTAATACTGGCCATCCAAGTCTCTGTTTTTAAATCAAAGCTTTGATGTTTTTCGGTTATATTCTGTTTGTGCTGTTTCGCTCTTGAACAATGAGGCTTCTCATGGCCTAACAGCCCAGAGTATGAGTTTTACTTGATTACAAAGTAGATGTGTACACTGTAAAATTGAAATGAACGTTATTCTTACAGAAAAAGGAGTTGAATGTAGGAAGCTCTTTGCTGTTCAGCTTGGTTTCATGTCAGCCTGAGTTCAGCTGCTGATCTGCAGTACCAGTCTTCTTTCTGAACCAGCACAATAATTTTGAGTTGTTACTCAAAATTGTTTTGAGAAACTACTTGTTTTGAGAAACCTACTGCTAGCTATTTGCTACCAGCTGTTGTAAGGAACTGTAGACTCACAAAATTGCAGTTCATGGCTTTTTATACCAGTTTCACAATTTTATATCACTCTGTCATAGACTACTGGCACACATCTGTCCTTTCCTGTTTCTCTACATATTTTGTTGGCTCAAGAATACCTTTTTGTTTTCTTCATAGCAACATGCCCAGTTCAGTGGAAGATCTTTCTACAGGTCTCTGATTTTTGTGTTCCTTCCATATTTTGCCAACTCTTCCTTCACTCCTAATTTCCAACATTGGCTGTGTATCAATTTGTGGTTGTTTTTCTGCCATTTGCTAATATTTTACCTCGTATTAGTTCACTAGCTCCAAAAATCTAAGTGTAAAATTGTACATGAAATTTTATACTCTTGGCCTAATCATCACAATTACAAGAAATGCTCGTGGCTGTAAACATGCCCTGTTATTGGCAGAGTATAAATATTTGCACATTGAATTACAGTTGTGCATGTGCACGTGAGTTCATGAGGTGAGCCTTCATATTTTTCATATTTTGCTTCATATGTTTCCAAAAAAGTTTGCAAGATAAGAACTTGTTTTCCATGAGCGAGGTCAAGCTCAGTGTAACGATGCCTGAATCTAGGTATCATGAGTAGCTAATTGTTGTGGTTTGCATTTTTTGTGAAATAAATCACCCCATTTACATTGCGTATCTTGCAAAGACAAACATTGGCACAAAGGTAATCTCTTGCATCTGCTTGGCTGATCTCTACTATGATGAACTTTTCCAGATTTTATGACTCTCTAAATGTGTGGATTTTGGAGAGCATTCATGTATTTGGGGATTTGGTTCCTGTTTAGCTCTTGCAGGATCTAGATAGACAACATGCCAAACGGTTAGATGAAGAGGACTGTTCAGTCTTTCCTTTTTTCTTTTTTGCACATAGATGCAGTAATTCTGGGCTTTTATTACATGTGTCTTGAAAGCATTAATCTGATTTTTATAACTGAGTGTTGTAAGATTTCCATGTGTTGAATGTCTTGGCACTTGACTGCTACAATAATTGGCTGGAATGCCATCTTGAGAAGTTTTATGAAAATGATTGATTATATTTGCTTTACTCTGTACGTGAGTTCTTTTGCCATTTCAGTGCTGTGTTTTTCAGTGGTGAAATATCAAGTAGAGAAGTGTTAAGAAAGAAATGTAGATACGACATTAACTTATTTTTTCATTATTTTAATTTTTAAAGTTTAACTGCTTTCAATTTTATGGTGAGGATGTATTTTAAATCCAGTAGAGAAACTGTGATATTTTCTTAAATGAGTTCAAAACAGTGAGTCAGAGTTCTGCTCAAATGTTAATGAGTCAAGTGGAGGGGGTTTTATTGCATACACTATAAAATATTCTGCACAACAAAAAATCTAGCATCAGCATATGCTTTATACATGTCATGAAGTGTTTACCATAAGTATTTATAATAGACTAAATGTCAATTTTAACACTGTCCCTAATTTTTGTCATTCCAGTTCAGTGTGCTGAAAAGTTACTGTCTCAATTATATTAGATTTTAAATCTAATACCAGATGCAGGATAAAAAAAAATAAATTACTTTCTTCAACTGGTTCATGGTGAGTTAAGTAGATTAATTGTTATAAAATTAGCAAATCTGCTCTGCTGTTTTAAGTTCATATAGAAATGGGACAGGACAAAACTTAAATCAGTAAAAAACTATTCAGGATTCAAGATCAAACATAATAAGTTGTGGAGCTGCGGTTAGGATTTATTGTCTTTTTCTGAATTAAGGAAGTAAAGTGCCTAAATCAGATGGGAGGAAGTGGTATTTGATTACAGACCTGCTTTACCATTTTCTGAAGTAAAGGCTCTTAACTCTGTCTTTGGAGAAAACACCTCTAAAATTCTGGGCCACGTAAGTGAAAATCACAATAAATGTGTGGAATAAATTTGTCATTTGTAAATGTAAAATGTGCTTGGGAAACCTTTACTGTTTTCTCCATGTGGATGAGATTATTATTTTTCAGTTGTTTTATTCAGCTACTAAATGATGAAATAATGTTTTCAACCTCCTCCTTCCAAGAAAGTTGCTTCAAATTGAAATTTTTTTAATAATAAATCACATAATACGTAAGAAGAATATTCCTTAAGTTACACAGCCCTTACAGAAATGTATGGCATATACTGCTGAATACCCAGAAAGGACAAAATTAAGTTTGCAATGGTTTCCTTTGGTGATAATTGCCACGTTTTAATGGTTACGCAGAGTGTGTCTTGAATTAAGAAAATAATTTAAACTGGTGGTTCAAAATAAGATTGACTGCAGTTATATAATTGCAGGGTTTTAATTCTAAATTAAATCAAATGTGTATTTCTGTATTTTTGCAGAGTAATACTACTTTACTTTATTTTCTTCTTAGATTCATGGTTATTTGCATAATCATATTTCTTAAACATTTTAAAATCTTAGACTGTTTGTAACAAAACCTTTTATTCTTCTTTAGTGCTCTGCATTAACGTACTCACACCATTTTAATATGTTTTGTCTGAGAACTGCTATGTTTTGGTAGCAAATGAATGTTTGGGAATTTGCCTTGTAATTTGGGAAATATGAAGTAGATCTGGAGAGGCCAATCTGGAGTCTGAGTATTAATAATTTGGTACAATTTTTGGACTGTCAGTCTTTCTGTTACAGCTTATTCCTGTATACAGTAACGTTTTCTGATTTGCGTAATGATAAAAAGATCTTGAATTGTCAACTTCTGTAAATGTGCTGAGTGTTATTAAAATTTCAGAGCATCCTTCTTTGCCATCTCCAGTACTAGCATGGACATTGTGCCTTGTTTGTGCTGGAGGTTTAATAGTGTCTCTTCACACAAATATAATTCGTTAGAAATCTGATATGTAACATGTATTTTGAGATGTGACGTTGTTGACCATTAGTTATAATGGAGTATCTGTCTGCAAAAATATCTGCATGGGCTTGGCATTTCCCTCCCATCATTTTCCAGGAGTTCACTAGAGCTTCATTGATGTTTGCTGTGTAAATTATTAGGAGACTAATTGCTCACTTCTGATTTTTCTTTGGATCTGTGAATGCTTGAGTAACAAACTATAAATCAGAAGAAAACTGTGATTATAGTAGGGCCTATTCCTTTGATTCATCGAAGGCAGCAGGAAAGTTTATTTTGATGGAAAGAATGAGGTATAAGAAAATGAGGGATCCACAGATATCCACAGAAATCAGTCCACAGATAGTTCTTTGTCTCCTTCTTTTCTTATGAGCTTGAATTTAATTTGGTAAAATATGTTCCTGTCCACTTGACATTGGGTATCCTCTAAAATGGATTCATTTTTGTTGTTGGGAAATAATACCATGAATAACTGTTCTGTGCTTGGGAGACAGCAGTTCAGAACTGAAGATATTGTTCATGAAGCTACTACTTCTAGATTAATATAAGGTTTTGAGTATTTGAAAACTCTTTTAAAATGATTCAAAAAGACTCTTTTCTTAACTTCTAATGTTTTGGGGTTTTTATGTTGTGTCAAATACAGTGCTTTCTTATCTCCAGATTAAATTTGCCCATTTTGCCTATGTAATATTTATATATGGACAGGAAATAGAAGTCAGTATCCAGATTTGTTGACCCCTGAGATATAATATTGACCTCAGTGAGTATTAACTTCTCAGATCAATAAATGCTGTTATTGACCTCAAAGAAAAATCAATAGCAGCTTGTTAATTTGCAAACTATGACTGCAAGAAAATGGTACACATTTTGTTCTTTATTATCACCTATTCATATCTATATTTAACGCCGTCAGTATTTCCACCTAGAGATCATCATGTCAGAACATTTCAATCCCAGCTGTTAGAAGGTTGAGGAGACAGGCATTACACATTATGGAATAATTGATGAGCAGTACATTTTATTTCCTGTATCTTGTGAAAATAATACCTTGAACAGTTGTATATCACCTGTGTTGTTTTCCTTTTCTGGGTAGTCCAGTTCGCTTCATTTGATTTTTTTCTCTGGTGCGCTTCATTAAAACGTGGCATAAAAGTACTATATTTTAGCTGCCAAAAGAACATTTCTACATGAATAATAAGGGGGATGAAAGACTGACTACTGGAAACGAGGAGACTGAAAGCGATCACTAAACAAATCATAATTAATATACAGTAGATTTTTCTGATTTGCAAGAGGATGACAGTTTTCTAGGCAAGAATCTGCTCAGCAGCGGACTGAAATATAACTCTGTGACTATGTAGCAAAGAAAAAAAGTTTTAAATGACAAAGTATTGGTGGAGAGGGGTTGTTTTGTATCATAGCAGGTTTTGTGTATAAACAGTGAAATGTCAGGTTTTACATAGTTTGAAATGCCTAAAAAATGCCTATTGCCGAAATTCAAATGTCATAACAGTTCTTCTGCATATATATCACTTTGATATTTAAACTTAAAATCCTCATAAATGATTTAAGATTACTTTGGCCTTGTTATGATCTGACTGCCAAAATAAAGCAGAGGCTGACTTTTTTTATCTGGTCTGGAGAGTTGTGTTTTCACAGAAGACAAAGCACAAGTCTGTCAGCCTTTTACAGTCATTAATTCTGTCTGATACATCTCCAGTGATCTTGGCAAACTGATTGCTACGTTTAGAAAACTTTTCCTTCATTAAGTGACAGCGTGAGAGGTATTCACATGCAAAAATAAGGCAATAGTTTGATTTCTGCAATAACTGAAGTGGCTGCAGGTTCTTTGCCAGTTTGGTGACTATATGATCTCGCCTTCCCAGAACTTTGTGCACCCACGTTATCCTCTTCAGAGACAGAGTCGATGATATTATACTCGTTCTGTAGATAAGGGGATTGAAGCATAACGAAGTTAAATTTAAAATAAATATTTTTTTTAAAAAAGACAGCACCAAGCTAGGTTATTCTCTGAGGTTCAGACAGATGATGCTGGTGCAGACCTGGCAAGATGTTTGTGGTGATTCTGCAGTCCTTCCTGGCTTACAGAAGCCTGAATAGTCCTTATGTCAATAAGTCTATGTAGAAATCCCAAGCAATAGGAACAGTTTTCCTGCTTGATATTTGAGCCACCTTTGAGTAACCAGGGAGTTTGGACCCTTCTACAGGAGACCAAACAGAAATGATGCAGAAGGTGGCAAATTTGGGAGGGTGGAAAGTTCATAGTCCCACTACAGAAGCAGAGAGATTGTATCAGTCTTGTATTTTAAAATTACCTCTCTTCAGCCCAGATCTGGGTTGTCTCCAGATATTCAAAGTACCAAATTGTCCATGGTCTAGCAGAATTTTAGTAGCAGAACTGGGAATGAAGTCTGGGGCGACCAGACAAACTCTTGGGTAATTGTGAGCCAACTATGGCTCCTTCACTCTGCAGACCACTTATTTTTCAACCTGTAAGTTACCTCATCTGCTGAGGAGCACTGTGCTACAGTGCCTGGATCTCGGGATTATAGGAGGTGGTGCTTGTGTCAGTTTTCAAGTTCCTGTCTGGCACCAGGTGAATGCGCTGCTTTGGAAGAATTCTCTTTGTGTACTTGAGTTCAGGAGCAAACTTCACGAATTCAAATTCCAGTCCTCTGCTATGAACATCTAATGCTTTGTTTTCCCTTTTAATATTCTCTGTAATCACTAGAGCTGTTTACTTAGCTGATGAGAAACTCTTAAGACTGATACTAAGCCTAACTTAACCAAACCAGAGGGAAATATAATATAACCCACAATGTTACAATTTTGTAAAGGTCTTGTTCACAACCCAGCATACGTAGTACATCAGAAAGAGTTCAGTTTATAAGTATAAAATCACTGACTTTAACTTCTCAATAGATGTCACTGACGGCAGAGTTACTGATTTCCATAACTGAAACATTTTGAGATTCTACCCTAATGGTCAGTGAGGCACAGGCTAGTAATATTACGAGATGAGATGTTCTGCTTAGCCTCTTTGTGAATTACTTTTACTCTCCACGTTTTGCTTTATTAAGGGAATTTTCCATTTACTTCCTATTTTGGGAAAAAGTCTCTATGTTATTAAAGTATATAAAATATTTGATGCCATAAAATGGATCTATTTTAGTTTGATAAACCAGAAATATGCTGCACTGTGAGGGTCATAGCTTATAATACATACTGTTAGTACTTTTTCATTTTTCTATATTAGGAGATTAGTGAAAAATAAGCTCTATCAATTAAGTTTTATTGCGAAATTATCTTCAGATGTACAGCAGTGAAGATGATATTGAGTGATAACACTAGAGTGGATTTGGTATAAAGCAATTACAGCTTGAAAACTGCAATCTGAATGAAAATATTGCTCAGGGTTTTTTGTAATCTAGCATTAATACCAAAAAACTCTTCCTTTAGAAAGTGCTTAAATTAGCTCTATTAAACACAAGACATTCCTGAGTTGTTCATGTGTGCTATTGACTGAAAAATACTTTACTGATACCTGGTTTCACTGCTCATGCTTTGCCAAATCTGTAAACTACATATAAGCGTGTAGTTCCACCTCTTACGATGATTCTCTGTTTAAAATATTACCATGTCTTCCTGAAGATATTACTTTGTTTATATTAATACAGTGTTCTTAATTCAGAAATTATTCTAATGTAGGTGCACTTAGATGCTATTAAATTCTTTGCATTCTTAAAAGCAATGATTTACCCTGTGAGTATAGGCAAGCTGTTGTCACAGTATGATGTTGTCCTGGTTTGAATCTCTTTAATTTCTTCCTCTCCTCTCTTTTACCCAAAGCGGGGAGGGGGGGACATCTATCAGTCAGGTTTTGGTGAATTTGGCTGAAACCATGACAGATGTACAGCCATATATGCTTCCTTGACATGTTATTCTGGAGCTAAAAGTACATTGAGTTCTTGAAATTAATTTTGCAAAACCTCAGACGGGATTTGTTTAGTTCTTCTCATAATGAGTGAAATCTGGATGTTCAAAGCATTCCTGTCAGAGTGTTCCATTCTGCAGTCCCAACAAATTAAATTGTTCAAGAGCTGCAAAGCCATTTAGGTCCTGTTTATGGCATAGGGAATTTTGCATGTAGCATTCACTACTTGTTTTGGAACAGCATACTTCAAAATGTTTTATTGAGTGCATCTACACGGGAAGTAGCTCTGTAAAATGCCTGATTTGGAATAAACTAAACAGTACCTTAAGAAAGCTCAAATAATTTTGGAGGCGTGTGAGTTGTATCCATTGTTTCACTGTGGATAAACAGTTTGTGGCACTGATCAAATCTCTAGTGATGCCAGCATGAATCAAGACAATTGAGTCAAGTGGTTACAGGTTTCCATCCTTTCAAATTGATCAAATTGAAATAGCCCATTAGGAATTGATTTAAATCAGTTTAGATAAGCTCTGTCTTAGTCGCGGGCCTTGAGGCTTTGGCTCCTGAAAGTTCACTTGAAGCTGGACATATACCAGCTCCACAGGCCATCAACTTTATTAGTGTGGAGATAAGCTGATTAGATCTTGTCAATCAAAGGTGCCAATATCTCAATTGAGTGTCTCTCCCAGTCTTTCTCTCCTTCTTTGTTGCCCGCTTCAATGCATTGGGAAAAAAAAAAAAAAAAGGAGAGAGAGAGAGAAAAAAGCCTCTCTTTCTCTAAGATTGATTACTATTTTCNGATGTGTGGTGTGCGTCCCCCTGGTTGTCACCAAGCGGGGTGCAAGGGTACTGTGATGATGTGATGACTATATTAAAGAGGACATCAATTTGTTTTAAAGTGTTTTGATTTTTTTATGGTGGCATTAAGAGAGAGAACATTGTGGTTGCAGCTTTACTAGAAAGCAAAGAGTTCTAGAAGGGAGAGGGGAGAAAAAAAAAAAAAGTGTTTCTTTGAAACCTACCGGGTCTTTGAGTCTTGCTGTGCCAATGGGCGCTTAACTGCTCCTGTAACTGGCATACTCTGATCCACCACCAGCTTAGGTACTATTCTTCTCTCCAAATTATTCATTTATATAAAATGGAGAGATTTATGGATGTTTAATCCTGGCAGAAGTAATTCTTAATATTTTTATTTTTTTTTATGCAGCCTGTTTGGGAAATGTTTGGTCATGCCAATAACAAGCATGATACATTATAGCAGGCTGGGAAATTACAGCACGCTTTAAGGTCAGGTTAGAACATAAACAGTGACCCTTTTTTTCTATGCATGCCCTGAATAAATACGTGCAGGTATTTGCATCTCTGCTTTGTAGAGGAAAAAACAGATACATGGAACATCAGCTGTAAAAATCTAATAGTGCAGTGTTTCAGCTTTTGGGCTTCATCATATAGTTAAAGATGATATAGAGGAAAACTGGGCTTTTGTTCTTCACATCTGAAGTTTGCTCACACCATGCCTCCCACATACTTCAAATGCAAACAACAGAAGCCCGTCCTTTTCTTCCATCACCCTACACTCACCACCCAATGAAGGCTGGAGCTACAGTGCTGCAGAACTACATTGCCACACTGGATTATCTCTTTATCAGTTATTCTTCACTCCACTGTATCAATTTTCCACTAACCAATCAGACACTCCTCTTAGAAAAGAGTGTTTGACTATTTCTTCTAGATAAATGTATTTATAGCTACAGCGATCCACACAGGCAACTCATGTGCTACATGTATTGGGGACAGAAAGGGAATTACTTGCTCCTTCCAGGAGCCTTCAAGTGTTTCCCCTCTAGTTAATGCTGCTGACTGGGGATATTCCAGGGTTTAAAAAAAAAAAGACCTAATACTTTTGTGAAGATCTTAATTATTCACTTGGGTACTGGAGTTCAGATATAACTTTGTGTTACGTTACGAATGGCAACACCGTGTGTTTGTGTAGACTGGAAGGATGCTCTTTTCCAATCTCACCTTTGTTTCCTGCGGGTCATTTTTGCCAGCTCCCTGCTCAGTCTGCGTGCGGAGGGAAGTTAGTAGGCAGCTGCAGCACAAGGAGGGTATCACAACAGCCAGCTGGCTTCATTGTTCAACCAGGGGTTTTCTTTTGCCACTCCCCTAAAAAAGGAAAAAAAGTCCCAAGCAGGTTGAAAGACATTTAAGCAGAAAGAAATTGTAGGGGAGAATAGCCTTATTGTAGCTAATAAGGATTCCCCTGTATTTAGATGGGGTTGCTGAGCTGGAATTTTTTTTCTTGTTTAATACGCTGTTAACAGCTCTTGTGCTGCAGTTACAGTCAATCAGAACCAAATGGTTTTTGAGAAGTTATTGAGGGAAATCTATCTAGCAGACCACTAACCAAATGACGCACCTTTTTCCTCCACCTGCTACCTGTATCTAAATCACTAGCTCATTCTTTAAAACCTCTTTTTGAAGGCTAAAAAGAAATGTATTGGAGTTCCAACTTGCCCTTTGACTGATCTGCCTTGCCTTCGTTAGATGTATTTTTTCAGACTGATATTAGTTTCTAATGCAGTCTTCTTTGAAAACCCCCTTGTTTTACTGCTTGTGTGGAATTGTGCAGCGTGGAACTGGATCAACAGTACAAAACCCCATGGTGGTAATACTTGGTAGTAACCCAGTATTTCACAATAGACTAGGTAATATGTTCATGACTTCTGAAACAATTTGGTGGTTATTAAAAATTTTTTAAAAAGTGCTCAACTTGCTGTTATACATAGATGGAATGTATGTTTTGACTTGGCAATTCCATGAGTGTGAAGTAACATGTCTATCTTTTCCTTCAGTCAAGTGGCAAGCAGAGGAGCTGAGCTCCATCTTGATGGCTGAGTCTAATGTAGTTTTATGGCTGTGTTTATTTCAGCAGGCCCTTCAGTTAATGCTTAAATTCAGCTTAGTATAAGGCCATAGATGACAGTAAATACAATTTCTAGAAAGATGCGTTAGCCAAATAAGCAGGGATTTTTGGCAAGTTTTTACTTCGGGGCTGCAACTGCTACTGAAGTTATTTGAAGTTTGCATCATATGTATGCTGTACTTGGGGATGAGTGTGCCTAATGAAAATTATATATGCTTGTAAACATCCTCCCATTGTTATTTAATAAAAGCAAATCTAGAACATTGCCAGAAGGACTTGTATGTTAAGGCTCTCTTTGAGAGAAAATTCATAATGTTCTTATTGAAAGTGCTTAAAAGTCATTTAAAGAGGGTCTTTAACTTGGAGGCCACCATGTTGAGGGAATGGTTTCAATGTAGGGACTCACTTTTGGACACAAATAAAAAGCTGGCAGTGCTTAGGTGGTTGGTTTTTTTGCTCTGTATGCTTTATTGTTAAACAACCAAGACACCCATTTGGTTCATGGCAATGTAACAGCTCAGAGGTGAAAGCTTGAAAATATCTTCATCAGTATGTTCTTTTTCCATTGTGTTTGCTTCTTTCTCTTTTCTTTTCTTTTCTTTTCTTTTCTTTTCTTTTCTTTTCTTTTCTTTTCTTTTCTTTTCTTTTCTTTTCTTTTCTTTTCTTTTCTTTTCTTTTCTTTTCTTTTCTTTTCTTTTCTTTTCTAAGATTTTTTATCACTGATTATTTCATAATCAGCTAATGAATGTATTTCAGTGAGTAAAGTAAGACAATAAGAACTGGAATTAATTATTCCGTGTACATGTACTCCATGTACTCCCTTCACTAAGTTCACAAACCCAACTTCTAGAGATAATATTTACTTACTATGTATGTGCTGATTAGAGTATATATTGCATATATGATACTGAAGGCCAGGTTAAAGGTATCCTCTGTGAACTATCAAACACAGAAGCAAAGATGGTTTAATATTAAAAAGAAAAATTAAAAATAGTGTTTGGTTTATGTTCTTCCTTGGAGGTTAGTCCATCTTTAGGCATTAGACGGCCACAGGCATCCATTTTCCTTGTTTACCTTGCAACTTGCCAGTTTTCTAACAAGGAGAAATGTAAATGAATATTGGAAAGTAAAGTTATGATTGCCTAAGCTTTCTTTTCAGAAGAGTCTTGGTTTTAATGAATTTGACAGAAAACTTAATTCAGAAAAAGTCCTCATTTTTTAACAGCATATTTTTGAATTGTGAATTAATGCAACTCTTCTACTTTTAGAACAACATTCAGATGTCTTTGATCTCTACATTTGGGGAATTCTTATTAGCTTAAACACAACCACTTTCAGGAAAAGTCCTAAGAAAAGGGAGGATTTTTTTTAATGGGGGAAAAAAAAAAAGGGAAAACAAAAAAGGGAGAGAGAGAGAAGAAAAATCTTTTCCTGTTTCTTCCCTGAGGCTGAACTGTTTATCACTCCATCCTTGTTCGATAGAAGTGAATTTTATAATAAAATTTTCCCTAATCGGGCTCTGTCAGTGAGGTGTCTTATCGTGGGGAGGAAAATGACACCGATCCTATCGAAAAACAGAGACGATGTCACAGTGTCCCCAATCACAGCTACTCAGCTTCCATATCTACCTTCTCCACAAACACCAAGCACTGCTTTTTCATAAGAACATCAAAACCTAGCGAAGTCATTAAAATTGCACCCGCGTAGAGTTGCAGGGATCAGCCGCACTAGCGCAAAATGGGATGTGGGAAAACAGACTCTCTAAATGTGCTAATTCCATTGTCACGTGTTTACGGCTTAATTTTAATCAGTTAAAAAAGCCACACATTGCAATAAATTGGCATTATCTTCTGTGACACCAGAGGACACAGTTGGTTCAAGGATTTAGAGGGTCGCTGGCAACAGTATATAGTGTTACAGACAAAGTATTTTTACGCTTGAACTACGGTAGCTAAGGTGCAATCCCCAGTTAAGACGGCAAACAAAGCCTATAACCCACACAGTACTAAGTTCAACATGCAGACCACCTTCAGCCTGGAGACAGGGTAGAATGCTAAACTGAATATTGCTGAAGAGCATTTTCTAATTTAATGGTTAAAGGTAATTTGTTGGCCACTCTGAGGTTGCAATTCAGTCGTGTTCTCTTATGTGTCCCGTACCAAAACGAAGAAAGATCTACTGGAAAAATCCCTTTGCTGTATTTGCATTCCGTTTCCAAACCGATGGTGCTTGTTTACATTGTGCCATTAGATTTCTTCTGCAAAACTATGCGTTGCTTTTTCTCTTCCTCTGCTCACGGAGACGGAGGTAAATCAGCCAACGTGAACTGAAATGTGATAGCCATAATGCTGCTGCTTCCAATGAAAGGTTTATGGAAAGTTTAAGTTTTCTAATTAGGTAGTATCACAGGTCACATGAGAATTGTACATGGTATCCGTCTCTACTCCTCCCATTTTCTTTCTTTTCCTTCCCTCCTCCCCCTTGGACTTGTTCTTTCACTTGAATATGGCTGATCAAAATGTTTATAAGCAGCAGGAGAATTATTTTCTGTAGAGCGGTATCATCTAACTAATAAACATCCATTTCAATAAAACCACGTCTATAATAGTTGTCTGGTTTTATTTCAATGGATCAAACACGAAAAATGCGTGTGACCAGTTTAATTCTAGAATGAGCAAAGAGAAGGCAACCATAGAAACAGTTGGGGCAGGAATTTAACTTTTACTGAATAAAAAGCCCCTTTTAGGATGTGAGCACTTCCATAGCCGAACACGAATGGCTGTTTGAAACAGCCCTGAAGAGCACTGCTAAATAAGTACACAAAGTCATTACTGCAGAAAACAAGATGTGTTTAGTGTCGGATGCAGGTCATCACTCTGCTGTTTCCAACATTTGATATTTGGGCTTGGATAATTTAGTGCCAAGTGTGTAGCATATCATTTCTGTGCATTCTAAGCCCTACAAGCTCTTCAAAAATAAACATGAAAACAGCCAAAGAAACTATTAACAATCAGCGATGAACAGCATTAGCAAATAAAGTGAAATTAGTATATGGTTCTCTTTTGCATAGAAAGAAATAGGACCTATTTGGAAACAAACCTGCGAAACTGTTTTAGATGGAAAACAAAAGGATGTTATCTGAGCTTCAGTTAAAGCCAGGATTTTTCCATTAATTGCATGTTTATGAAAAATAAGAGATGTTAACAGCAAAAAAACAAATTATCTAAATATCTAAACAGCGGTTTATACTCTACAAATTAACTTATGCATACATAAATGATACCCTGGAACAAATTTGCTGTCTTATTTTTTTGACTTTAATATCTCCTTTTTGTGCTTGCAGTTTTCTTACCACTTTGGGTTTGTAACATGATGCAAGCTATGGGTTTTGTGCTTCTTACCTGTTTAAACAGCTTGAGTAAATACGCGGGGTCATTTTATTAGAATAATAGAAAAAAAAGAATTGAGTGCAAATATAAAACACTGTTCTCTTCTGTGTCTGGATTAGCAGCGAACTCTGCATGACAAAAAAAAAAAAAAA
>VZRU01012159.1:514155-691655 GCA_013398155.1 Pedionomus torquatus
GTTTCTTTAACTAAACAGACTGCAGCACTTGCAGGATTTCCCCAGCCAAGACCCCCAAGATCGTTCAGCTCACTTCTACCAAGTGATGCAGGTCGTGACTTGTCAGAGACGAGTTTAGGACATCCACTGGGCTGGCTGGCATTAGAGCCTGCCTGGAAATTATTGCCCAGTTTTTGAGAGGTGTGAGCCGGTCAGTCCCTGGCTCTTTCTCTCCTTCTCTCTCTCCAAACAAACTGCCCGACTTTTACAATCCACACATAGATCCTGTGCTGTAACTGATTTGTGGTCCTGATGGAGTGGAAGTACCGAATTTGGTTGCTTTGAACTGAGTGTGGGTTGGGGTGGGGAAGTGGGAGAGGTGGTTGATGTCAGGTGTATAGATAGGAGGAGAGTGTTTGTTGGTGCTTCTATTTGCATGTGGCAGTGCTAAAATTCTTAGCTTATGGCTATAAGCTAAGAATTTACTTGTTACTTAGAGCAGAGCAATAAAATCTTTTACACTGAATCTATTACTTTGAAAACAGAAGTGTAAATCTGAGTAGGTATTTTGTCTGTGCAAAGATAAACACAAAACAACCAACATTAATGTACCCAAATGTGCATTCTGAAGGTTGAGGTGAAAGCATATTTATATATATATATATATATATATATACATGTTTACATTCTGTAGTATCTTTTTGATATGAGTGAAAAATCATTTTTCAGATCTGGTTTTACAGAAAAATGTCAAAATAATTGATGCTTATTTATGAATTCTACACAGAATCACTTGAGTTTCATCTTTTTATGCCGTGGATAATTTCATTAATTTAGATTTATAAGTATGCATATTGTATTATAATAGTCTTTCATTTATGCAGATCATCACTTTTGTAAATTGTAGGTATGTTTGCTTATCTAAATGCAACAAAACCAGAGGGTTGGCACTCATTTATAAAACTATAAACTTCTTGTGTTCTACTTTTGCACACATAGGCTGCGCCATTGAGCCACCAGTCACATAAAGCTGTTTTCTTACTTGATATTGTGTAATGGGTGGAACTAAAGATGTACTTAACAGAACTGGATATCAGCATCTTTTCGTGTTTGTTACCATAATGGAATTGGGGGGGTGGGAGGGCGAATGCAGCGTGTTTCTAAGTACCTACTTGTAATGTTAGTTAGTGTCTTCTAAGTTTGAAACTATTAAATTTTTGGGGGATCTATAAATATGCTGTAGTTACTTTTTAATACAGTGCTTATAACATAGTTATTTGTTCTTTTGAAATGTATATCAATTTCCTATTAAACATTTATCCACAGACCAGGGATATTAATAATAAATTTACCAAAAAAGCATCTGGCTGTATTTGAGTAAGAGTTAAAAATACAGTGTTAATAATATGCAAGTTGTTAAAAGGTGTTTTTCCTGAACAGGATTTAAACTTAATTCATTTCAAAAAGATGTCTGTTACTCTGATTATAGTAACTTCTTCAAAAAGCCTAAATGTACTTTAAGATATATATATATGTGTGTGTGTGTCTATATACAAACATGTATGTAAATGCTTTTAATTTAGGTGTTGAATTTTCTCCATACTGTAAGATCAACCAATTAACCTCTCTATCTGTGAAAAGGATTTTAGAACTCAAAGTGAATATTATTGCAGCTCATCTAATTGAAGATGTAAAATGTCCTGTAAGTCTAGGCAAAAGATTATTCTGTTCTGCTTAATTTGTAATACACATTAGTAATATATTTGCATAAATGGTAACCTCATCTAATGTTGGGGAGAGAGGGGTAGGATCTCTGAGCAGTGTGTCTAGTATTTTTAGTTTCCTGGGGTTTGTTGTCTTTCAGTATCAGATATTCGGTATTTTCACTTTTTCAATCAGGGTATAAATACAAGGAAAATGCAAGCACTTTCCTATGAAATTAACAGTCACTTAATGATATGAAGGTATTAGGAAAAGAGGGAATTACCTTTTCTAATGTAACTGTTAAACCTTTAATTAATAACTGATTAGTGAGATAAACTTGATACTCTGTAGATCTATGACATATTGTTAAAGGTGCTGTATCTGTTTCAGAAAAACTTCTGTTTAGAAACTTGTGTGTTTTATTTTTAAGTGCCAGTTTGTTTTATGCAGACAGTCTCTACTTCTCCTACTGTAGTCGTTATAGCTGGTTTTGCATGTGGCTATGTCTGTGTGTGTGTTGTGTTCTGTTTATGAATCTTTGTGGAGCAAATAGGTTTGTGGGAGGACACATGCAATCTTAAATCATTATTTGCATCTTTAATGTCCAGTTTTGTATTACTGGCACTCGTTTTTCTTTCTTGTCATTGCGGATTCGGGATCAAACTTACCTGGAACAAAAATTCTGCTTGGTCCTGATAAGATCACTTCTTATAAAGCAGAATACATTTATAAATGGTCATTTTCAAAACTCTTTAATATTAATTTCAAATGTTGTAACAATGCAATGTAATTTTATTTTAATGTGATTCTATCAGGGTATTATTCAGCCATTTCTATAAGTTTATATGTAGTGATGTTGTAGTTTTTCATTACCAACATGTAATGATGTATTCTGAAAATGTGCTGTCACTTAAATGTGCATCTATTTAATTTGGTTAGGAGACGTATGTCTATGATCACTAAAAAAGTATAGTAGAAATTACAGCATGAAGAGCAGCAGACAGCGTCATTAGGTTTGAAGTATACCTGCCTTGTATATATAAAATAATTACAAAGTAATCAGAAACTCTCCCTTATTTTCTAGTATATTAAAGGGATGTTGTACAAATGCGATGCAGTGGCATGGGGCAAGGTTTATTTAATGCCAGTGCAGCTGTGATTGAGAAATCTGCAGTATCTGCAGCTTGTGTGTATAATGCAGTCCAGCAGATCTACAACCTTGTAATTACATATTAATATATATATATCATAAATTATATATTTATATATTGCCTTGCAACTTCTATTACCACAGTACTACTGATCCTTGCCTGAGATGAAAACTGTTGTATCATTTGCTGTGTGAATGTGGGGACAAAATACTTCCTATTCCAAAACCCTAGTAGTCAAGCAGGGAAGATGGATGAGGATGAACAGGTTGAAAAGGATGAGCCATGATGATTAGCATCCTGAGCAGGCATCTTGATGCATCTGTGGCCTGCATGTGATAAGTTTTGTGTTTGTTTTGGTTTTTGTTTTTTTTTTTTTTTTTTTTTTTCCCTTCTCACAAACATTAGAGCAATAGAGTTTTAACAGAGGGATTAAAAGGTTCATAGGGATACAAAGAAATTGTAAAGGTAGTAGAAAGGTAATTGTAGGTGAGTCTGAAAATTGTTTCAATGGGGCTTAGCAGCGAGAGAGAGGGAGAAGAGGTATTTGCTTGTAGATTTCGCTGGTGTAAAGTTGGTCTCTTTGGCCAATCATACATGCTTGCCAAGAGGCTGACTGATACACTGAATAAAGATTGATAAAATGCAGTTGGCCTTGAACATGAAGATGAGCAAACGAAATTTGAGGGACATGTAAGTTGCCCAAATCACTGGCTAGAAAAATGTATTTTTTTTGTCAAGGCCAGCAAAAAGATTATTTGAATAGTCAATGCAAAAGCTGGATGAAAGCCTTGGCAAGAGATTTACATACCAGCTGATAGAAGAGTCTATATTTCATTGTTACTTAGAAAGAATCTACAAATTTTTAGACCTAGTCTGGTAAAAAGAACCTGCAGATTATGCTTAGATGATGTAGAAACAGAAATGGCACCATGGGAAAAGGAGGTAATGGGGAGAGTTGAGGATGTTAGAAAGTTCTACTTTCTGTTCTACTCATGTGGAGCTTGAACCAAAGGCCAGATATATTCAGATATGTCCCTAGAAGAAACAAATCTTCCTAGATCATGTCTTTTTCCTTTAAAACTAGATTCCACCATTATGAATCTCACATAATTCTGATGTTGGATAAATACTTAACACAGTGAATCAGTAAGCTAAAGCAAAATTAGTCAGCTCAGATTTAATGGGAAAACCTTTGCCTGTCTCATGCAGTACACTAAGCAGTGTGTTGTGATAGAATTTTATTTTGACCTTTCCTGTCTACTTTATCTGTGTTTATTCTCCAGATCGTTGGAAGCTCATGGAAACAGATTTTTCCACGTTTTGTTTTATTTAGGCAAATGGCTGCACACTCTTGATAGATGCACACGTTTAACTTTTCTCAATAATTTCACTGTGCTTGAATATTTAAAAGTGTGGTAGATCTAAGGCTTAGTTGTCGATCTCGTAGAAGCAATGACAGAATGTGTTAAAACCAATTGTTCAGTTCAATGCTAGTGATGGACTGAGAAATGCAAGAGAAATGTAACTATTTGCTAGCATGGAAAACATTTGAAATAATTCTTACAGCCTTTTAAGGAACTGTAGAATTTTATGCCTGTATCTTTTGTATGTAGACCTAGGTGTATACAATTTCTCTCTCCTTTATTTTTTCCTCTCTCTTAATACCTACATATGTACAATTCTTAAGTAATGCTTGAGAAGTAGTAAAGAATCCCTTGATTAGTTGTGATCGTGTAAATAGGGGGGTGGCAAATTCTAAAGAAATCTTTGTAAAACGAGGTACCCAAATGAGTTCTCAATCATATGTCTGTCGTTTCAAAGTATAACTGAGGAAAGTGAGGACCTAACTCTGCAGACCTTCTCATTTTGAGAGAGATAGGTTGGTAGTATGGCAGTAACCTGTTGGGTTGTGGGCTTAGTGTGGCAGATGAAATATAATATTGATTCTCAAGTTGGTGTTGCCCAGGGATTGCAATAGGGATGGGTTACGTTAGACTTTGTCAAATGTAGAAAAATGTCTGGTGGGATTTTCACAGGGTATTTTTTTAAAGTGATTTGGTTTGTTTTTTTTCAATTCACTACTGCAATGAATTGTAAATGCAGCACAGAGATTTATGTAGCAAGTGGTCTTATTTCTTTCTTAAAAAATTAATTTCAGGTCCTGTGAGTGAAGAGGCTTGCTTGCACCACTCTGTAGCCACTTAATCTCTTGTTCCAGATTTCTTCACATTTATGTGCTATTCCCAAGGGTCATATTGAAAAGGTTGGATTTTCAATGCATAGGTTGAAGTTCAACATTATCTACTCAAACTTTTCTATGGCTGTAGTGTGCCCTAGAGGGGGAGAGTAATTTGGTAAGTTTTTATTTAAATTTATCTTTGAAGTGGAGAAAGAAACAGCTGTCGTATCTGATGAAGGAAAATGATTAGACATTTACAAAGTTCATGAATTCATCGATTTTGGAGACGGAGGGAGGACTATTAAGTCATTGTCTCACCTACAGTATAAAAGAAAGCCAGTGATTCTCACCTAATTATTTCAGTATTTAACTCAGTAAGTTGCATGCATGAAAAATATCCACCATTGGTTTGAAAGTATCAAGAGATGGGAAGTTGCCTCCCTCCTTAGCAAACATTCCAATAGTGAATCAGTCTGTGTTTAAAGGAGTAGGAGTTCCTGTTTCCAATCTGAAGTTGACTGGCTTCAACGCTCAGTCCTAAATTCTTCATATTCCCTTTCCTGACAGATTGAAGACTGCATTAGCAAGTGAAACCTTCTGACATGAAAATATTTAGGATGATGACTAAACTGGATTTAGGACCATAACTGAATTCCTGAAATCCCTCCTTGTAAAGAAGAGTTCTTTGCCCCCAATTTGTAAATCTTTTCTGTGCCCCTTCTCTGTACTCTTCAATTATTCAACATCCTTTTAAAAATATAGAGAGTAGAAGAAAGGTTCTTTCAATTCGGTTTGGTGTTGTGTTTCAGGGGAGAATGATTCACAGGTGATTCACAAAGATTATGCAAGACATCATGAGGCAGCTTCTGTGTTGCTTTTATGTTTCATGTCTGCCAAGTTATCAGAGTGTGTCATACCAACTCTGGTTTGCTTTCTTTCCTCTAACTGTAGAAAATGTTGTAAAGAGTCAAGAGTAAGATAAGGTCTCTGGAGCACCCATGTTCTATGTTTTCCTACTCCTAAATATACAGTTCCCGCAGCTGACATCAACAGAATAGTAGGCCATATTTGCAAGTATTTTAAAAACTTCTGTGGGCTATAAAAGTTGGTGCCACGAGTGACAGCCCCAGTCTGCCACTTCTCTCTTGTGCTGATGACATTGAGATCTTCGTTGCAGCCCTTAGTGTAGGCTAAAGAAGGGAAGCACCTCATCTTGTTCGTGCCTTTTCCATCCTTTTCCTCTGCCACAAATCTGTACTGTAACCGTGGGGTCTGTCAAATGACTGCAACTCCTGTGTCTCAGGTGGGGTGATGGTTTCTGCCTGGCTACAAATAGCTTTTTCTGTTAATGATTTGACGGTGATGTTAGAGTTTTAAAATGGGATGTGGCCTAGAGGGCATGTGCTTCAAAGTAGCTCACCTACTTTCTCAGCGCGTTACCATGTGTCCCTCTGGCAGAAGAAATGTGGGAACATTTTTTCTTTTTTTTTTCTTCTTTTTTTTTTCACCTGTCTGAAAGATTGACATTTGTGCTGTATGCTGTGAGTTACAGGGATTTGTTGTCTTCCAGAGCAGGAGCATCCTCAAGCATGTCCTGTTTGGAAACTTGGTAGGTGCTGCATGGAGGAACGGATCTTCTTTCAACTGCAGCTTGTCACATGGAGAAACAGCTAACTAAGGAGAAGCCAAACTTGCAACAGAAACACAGCTGGGATTCCTACCCATAGTTGTAGCAATTCCAATGGGTATTGTAGAGTCAGAAATGATGGTCTAATTGTTGGCAAAAAACAGGTAACGTTGCCTTGATCAGAAGGGTTATTTCACATAGGTACGCTGACCATAGAGAATAGGTTAATGAAAACAGCACTGGAGATCTGTTCTAGCCCTCCCACTGTAGTGGATGAAGAGTCAAGTGCTTTTCCTCTTTATTCATTTATTTTTTTTCCCCTCTGTCTCTTCCACTGCCGTCAAAGTCAGAAGCTCTTACTGAGAAGAGGCTGGCTGATTTCAGTGAGTGCTGTGTCTCACCCGCCTGTGTTTTTGCAGAACTTGGTCTTTCAGTTGCTCCACAGCCTCCATACCTGAGACTGTCTCAGTGTGCAAGCAGTGCAAGTAGCAGAATGATTGCATCATCGCCCATTTGCCAACCACATGAGCTTGATGTTTTTTCATGGATTTTAATCTGTGATAGCTAAAAGAAAAATAGTTGCACTTCTACATCCATAGGTGTGTAAATATGAGGTGTCTGTCCTGGGTCAAACTGCTTCCGACTGCTTCAGCTTGCTTGCTTCAGATGTGTGCATCGCATGATGAAAGTATGAAAAGCTCTGTCTGGGTTATCACTGCTTGCCCCAAATGGAAATGACATGCCAAGTATTTAGCAGGTCATAAATTACTTAAACTCTGAAATAAGGGGTTTCAGAAAGACAAAACCCATCATTCTTATCTGTATTAACATCTAAACTATCACTGAAGTGTAACAAGATTTCTCAGGCCATCTCTCCTCTTGCATTTCTCTCAGCTAGAACAACCACCTGTGTTGTTTCAATACTCTGTAATGCTAAAAAGGGGTTAACTTTGGATTTCAAAAAAAACAACAAAGAGAAAACAACTTTATCCATCAGGACTTGTTTCAGTTCATTACTATTTATCTGGAGCTTCTTGGTGCTGTAAATTAAAAAGGGGAGATTCTCAACTAAGGGTGGCAGGCACAGTCTCCTTTATTTTTTTTCACTCCAGGTATTACATTGCCCGCATGTGACGTTTTGTGTGTTTTATTTCTAACTGTGCATTGCACCGAGGAAACCCAAAACTGTGTTGATAGAGCTGTCAATGCCTTCATTATCAGGTTGGGTTCTAGGAACCCATTTCGCTACTATGTGACCTTTTATACCAGTCAATAAAGGCAGTGGATTTGTGCTGGTGTACAACTGGAATAACACAGTAATGAGCGAGGTGCCAGAAAACTGTGGACAGCATCGTATCAGTGTATTTATCACTTTTAAAAGGTTATAGCAACTTCCATTGGCCTATGTAAAGAAGTTTCTTATTGGTTTAGTTAAACCTGGCTTAAACAATTAATTTTGTGTGTGAATCGTATAATCGGGATCTCATTCAGTTTTTGTATTAAGTTTCTACTTAAAACCTGTTTTAAATAGCTACATTCGTAGAATTTATGCTTTCCTCACCCGTTTGGGTTTCTCAAGGAATCTCAGAAGACTTTGTCCTGGCATACCCTTTCTGTCCAGCACCGAGGCACCGCCGGGTGCGGAACAGCCGCAGCTCAGAAATGCCTCGTATGCATCTTTTTCAAACCAGTGTGTTTTCTGTAACCACATTTATTTGTATCACTATTTTACTGTGTCTGTGCACGTATTCATGGTATCGGGGATGAGGCAGCATCTGGTTTTGTTGTCCTAAATGCTGCTGTTCATGTCTGCAGTCTGCGCAGTTCAGTCTTTCAGTCCTGTGCACTTACCAGCCATTCAGGCTCCGTGCAGTATTCACCCATATATTATGTAAAATCGAGTAATAAAAATACATTATGAAGACTGCGGGGGCCGTGAATGGATTATTACAATTTCCCTATCATGGTAATGACACCTGTGAGAGGTGTGACACAAAAGGCAGTGACAGGCGGTGTAATTTAGTAATTGTAGCTATTGTACTGTATAGCTGGTCAGTTCACCAGGCAAGTACAAAGAAGCCAGTGTTAAGGCTAAGCAGGGGTGGGTGAGCTTAATAGGGAGAGCTAGTGCTCTTCTGAAAGAAACTTTTGGTGGAGGGCTAACTCCCAGAGGGAAGGAGTTAGAATGGGTTGAAAAGAATGAACAAAAGTATAAAATTGGTAGAGGTTTTCCTGTTTCACTTCTTAAAGTGACAGAGGACTTCTGGTTGATGACCATGGCTTGCTCCATGGGCCAAAGGAGAGCAGAGGGACAGGGGAGTTTTTTGAAATACTGGGAGGGTGCTGATTTATTGCAACTGTAGGACTGAGGTAAGCCCAGGCTACTGGCTGTCTCTGTCTTGGGTTTGGCAAACTTGTTTTCCTGACAAGGCAAAAGGGGTAGCAGGGTCAGAAGGTAAGTTTGAGAGGTCACAGAAAGCCACTGCTGGCAGGAAATAAACTTATGCCTTGGAGAAATCTGTGCGTGCATCTATGATTTGAGAGTTTGTTTGGATGGCAGGCCTGCCATCTGCTATTATTTGGAAACTTAACTAAGGTCTGAGAAGTTAACTAAAGTCTTCAATGGCTTCTTTTCTGCCATGTAGAAGCCATAATGTTCATGAAGGCTTTTTATGGTAGAGATAATGGAGCTAAGGATACAGTGATAATTTTTCACTAGTTCCTCTGTAAATATGTAAGGATTTTGGAGTACAGACCTCATCTTCCATATCTAGACACAGAGGAGTGAATATTCAATACTTTCTTAATCCCAAATATTATTGTTTTCCATCATTTTGTGAGCCAAAGAACAACACAAAAGACAACACAAATTCATCTTTTCCCTGACACAGTATCCCTGTAGACCCCTAATAGACTATGTAAAATGCATAGCCATCAATTTTCTATTTCCTTAATTATGAGAATGCTAAACCACTTATAGACTTCTTATACCAGACCTGTCCTTTTTTTGCGTGTGTTTTACGTACTTTGAGATTGTCTTTATCTCTCCTCCCTCCACTCCCCATCTGTATATTTGATTTTCCACGGAGCATATTGGTCTGTCTTCATGTGAACCTGTAATTATTGAACAAATTGTTGTCACAATGAAGAACCTCTTAGACGTTTATGAGGATGTGTTAGAAAACAATAGCCTTGAAAGATAAGTAGTGGACACAGCACTGCAATATATTAAGGCCAGATTGACTCATTTAACGGCTTTAAGAGAACAAGGAGGTAGCCTGAAGTTAACAAAGGTCTGCACAGCAGGGCATTTATGCTGGCAAATACTAATTCGAGTTTGCTAAACAGTATAAACAGATTTGCAGGCAACACCAGGCATCCCATTTAAAGGGATTAGGTGTGCCACTCACCTATTGTCTGCGCTGAGGAATGTGGGGTGCTCAATATGCTCCTCTGCAATTAGCCCAATTAGGCAGACACGCCCTTTGAGCAAAGCCAGTTACAGGGCACTTAATCCACGGATTGGAAAGGTAGTATTTCTTCTTTGAATTTAGGCGCCTGTCCCCTGGTGTTACTTGCATCTTTGCTGATTCCACACCTAAAGTGTTGGCGCGCCTCAACCGGAGGCTTGATAAAGTGTATTTGGTTTTCATAAACTACACAAACTGGCACATTGGCTTTGTGGCAGCCAGCTGATGGAATGCTGCAAGAGGAAAGGAATACCAACGAGCTTTGTAATTGGAGCAAACCCAAGTGTTAATAAATGGGCCAGCCCCGTGGTCTAATATTGTAATACTCAGTGCTGGGTGATGCTTGTTTATGTTCAAAGTGGACTGCCCGTACTAGTAGCTTTTTATTTTTTTTCCCAGCAAGGGTTAAAAACATAACAGAGGATTCATGTGCTGTACATGCTATTATTGCTAATTGCTGTAAGAAGTCATTCACCTTATAGTGGAGCTGCAGAAACCCCTGCATTCCTTGCATCTTGCCTGTCATTTGGGTGATAAAGGCCATTTCCAGGCTCCTTTAGCTGGATGGATGGTCAGTGCAGCAAAGTCCCTCTGGGCCCTGGGAGGAAGTTAAAGAACCAATCCCAACGGCACCTTCCTAGAAAATTATTACAAAAGAGGTTGCGTAAAAAGAGGAGAAGAATGAGCTGGTATTCAGCCGAGTACTTACATATTGTCTACAGGCATCTGAACTAATTGCAGATTACGTGCCAAAGTAAAATCAAGTTTTGTGCCAGTAAATTAGGAGCCGAAGCAGTGTGTGTTACTGGGTGATCTCCCTGCACGCTCTGCTGGCTGGAGGGGAGGCTGGTCGCAGTGCTGAGCCACTGGGTGCTGCCTGTCCCGGGAGGAGGCAGATACCGCTGACAGCATGGGCTGTGCACATGGGCACGCTCAAGGAATCACCGCGGGGTCTTGAGCTTCTGCAAACCTCCCAGCTGGCTCTCACAAGCCATTTCAAATGTCGATCGTAAGGGGTCACTGCAATAAATTGGGCTGGTACAGGCTAATTCCTCAAATACAGGTGGTAAAAGCCTCACCTAATGCAGCCTTGAGCTTCAAATCTGCCTACGTGCTCCCTCTGTCACCATCAGTACTTGTTTTACCAGTGACAGCATTTCAGAAATGCTTCTCGAGCTCTGTAGGGTTGTCTTTCTCAGAAGAAGCTTCTCAGATTTGTAAAGGATCTTCCTGCAGATATAAACGCAGAGTTCACAGAGCGGAAACGAGATTTAGCGCTGGGCTCCACATCTTGCAGAAAGGGAAAGAATATCCATTCTGTGAAACTTAAGTGGGTTGTTCCACTCATGCCTTTCAGGTTAAAGTATCGTGCATAAAATTATCGTATAAGGTATAAAAGACTGTTTCTTTCAAACCGACAAGAAATTGGATCAAAGGCAACACACCGTTTCTCGAGCGCAGCCTTTGCTCCTTGTGATGAAATCACTGGGGCTTCTTGGTGGGTTGAAGGCAAGGATGTGGCTACGGCCCCACTTGTGGCCACGTTCAACCTTCCTGGAGTCAGGCTCAGTGTTTGTCTACAGCGTTTAAAGGGTAATAGCACTAAACACTGCCCTCACAAACCACGGTAATTACTTCTGCTGCTGAAAAAACCCAGAACATGAACAAAAATATCATAGAAAATCTATTTCTAACACTAGTGCTGCTCTTTATGGCTAAGTGGCAGCCATCGGGTTTTTTTCCTAAATTATGTGTTCTTTTTTTCCAGCATTTAGATGATGCAAACCAGATTTTTGTGGCAGCGTTATTGCTCATAGCCAAAAGAGCATTCAAGGAAACACTGTATTTCTGGTAAATTGCCATTTATTCAGAACACTTCCAGTTGTTTATCTTTTTTCATTCTCCTGACAAATCAATGAGCCTGTATTTCTGAGCAAAAGCTCAGAAATAATTTTGGTAAAAGTAATAACTACTGTCTCGTTTTGTTGGGTGAGAGTTTGCAAAGTTCTGGCTTTTGCTTTATTTTTAAAAGGAACCCCCCTCCCAGGAAAATTGTTTTCCAGTTTGGCACTAAAACTTCCTGTTTGTTTTGAATTTTTTTTCTTAAGTGTAGTATTATAGTAGAACTTTTGTTGCCATAATTGCATTCTAGGTAGTGTTCTAGAGTTATTTTTTGCTTTGTTTACCTATTCTCTGGACTGACACTGTTAGTTTAAAAAGAAAAAAGATGGTGAGCATTTATTAGAAAAATACTGTGAATGCTTTTTATTCACTTTGAGTGTTCCTAATACTGTTTAATGGAGGGAATGTTCCAGGGAAAATAAGTGGTAACAGATAATCATGCAAAGGTATGTAATTATGAATATTTGTCCCAGGCATGTGAATATGAAAGTTCTTTGGGGTTCATCCAGTCAGCAAGTAAGAACAATAACATGAGATGGAGGTGATTAATCAAGTGTTGCAGAGAGAAAAATACGAATTACAAGTAATCAAAACGGTATCTAGGACAAATAGTTCACAGGCAATCCACAGGCCACACATGTTCACATCAACAAATTATTGAATTGTTTCGAGGTGAGGACATTTGTATACATGAAAATATTTGTACGCAGTCATTAATAGAAAAAAAATTGCTAATACAGTTAGACCGTTTCTGTTCTGCCTGTACAGAGTGGAAAGTGCCACCATTAGCTTAGAACTGACTGCAGACTTTTCACTACAGAGAGGAACCCAACAGCCAGCTCTCTCTGATGCAGAAAATACCCCTGAAAAACATTCTATCATTCACCTTTGAACATGACGCTGTGGTTCATTTTAAGATGTTAACACCTGGACAGAAGGGTCAAAGTAAACATATTTTTCTTTGTGGTGTTTTCTGTTTTTTGTCACTTCTGCAATGCAAGTCCTCTTGTTCTGCTGCTTTTATAGGGATATTTTTTATCCTTCTTGCTAGGCATTGTAACTTTTAGCTGAATAGTGTTTAATTCAATTACAGTGAATTAAGTTTACCTTAGGATCTTTGGAGCCCCTTAGAGAGCTGATCTGATTAATTACTGTGCAAAATAGATTGTTAAAATAACTAGGTTTTATGCCGTTTCTCTTTGTTCTTTCCCTTAGCTTCTGTAGTTCACAGATGTTGGTACAGGATGAGCGAGGTTAATGTGGGAGACATGTTCCCACGAGCTCACAGACTTTCTGACTTTCCTCCCCAGTCGAAAACAGGCTCCTGCGGGTGGGAACTGTGTGGGTCCCCATCCTGGGCTGTGACGTGTTCCCTCCAGTGTGATGAGTTTTGAATGTCAGTCCCAAGTCAATGACCAGCAGAGGAATCGGGGTAGCCTTATGTACAGGTCATTATGAATTTAGTAGTAAATGAGCTTCCTAGAGCAGAGTACGAGCTGAAATTAATTTTATTTATGGTTTTAATTGCAACAGCCTTTAGTTGCCAAAGCTAGACAATGTATCCTACTCATCATCAGTGCTCCTGATGTGTGTCATGTCTGGGACAGTAGAGAGCAGCAGGGGAAGGAGTCAGCCCAGCTCCTGACATCACTACGCTTTTCTATGGGTTTCCACAGGTCAGGGATTTAGTGGTTTGTGTAAGTACCTGTGGTCCTGCTCCTGAGCCAAACCAGACAGGCCTTAGGAGAGACATGGCATCTAGTCATACGCTTCCTTATGTGAAAAATAAAAGTGGCTTATACCATTCTTGGGCAGATTTATCCCATTGCTCTGGGACCTTGGCAGGCTCACTGGTAAGAAAGCCCACATGGTTTTGAGCCAGGCAGTTCAACAGGGTGTAAGGGTCACCGTGAAGGGAAGGGAAACCACCTGTGTTGGGCATGACATATAATTTTGCTGGATGCAGCTGTGCGGCAGGAATTAGAAAGGGGAAGCCACCGTGTGCTCTGCGCTCAGGGGACCTTCTCATGTCCCAGCGTGGCTGGAACTTGTAGTTGCACCCATAGCCCAAGCTGTGGGTACAGAAGAGGTCTCAGCCCCATGCAGACAATTCACCACACATCCTGACTTGCTTTTTTCCCCTCCTTCTCCAGCACAGAGTGGGGCAAATAAAAGCGGTCCTTATCTGGGGAGAAGGAGGCTGGCTAATGCAGGCTCGTCAGGCTTTGGGTTCTGGAGTGGGGATTTCCACAGTTAATTCAATTTCTTCAAAGAGGCCGGGGATTTCCAAAGGTAAATCAGGTTTGCAGGGACAAAGTCCAGTGTCATTCTTTTCAAACAGACCGTGGAGCCTCCAGTTTGTGAGAGATGTGTTAACGGGACCCTATGTGTGTTGTAGCTCCAATTCATTTATAGGTTTGCTGTGATGTTTTCAAATCTGCCATTTAAGCGCTGCCATTTGTAATTTTCCTTTGACAGCTGGAGAGGTGGTGAGAAAGGAGGAGAGCTGAGATGTTACTTACTTTCTCCTTTTGGGGGATAGGCCTCATTTTATGGAACTATTGAAAGTTCTCAGTAGTTTAGTCCCTTTTTGAAGCGCAACAGAAAGTCGCTGCTGCACTGATGTCATCAAAGAAAAATGAGCCAGTATTGAGCTGAAAAGTGCATAAAAAGTTTATGGATCTTTTAAAAAAGTTTTACCGTGAACTGCAGCAGTGGATTTTAGCTTGAACAAAACCAAATTGAGTGTTAAACCTTTCCACATTTGGATGTTGTAATGGTAACTGAGACTTTAAAGGCAGTGTTGAGAGAGGCGAAGTGCTTAGTGACAGAGCCTGGCGATGTGCACAGGAGGGGGATCCAGAGCAGGAGCAGGGCAGGGGCTGCCGGAAACCAGTGCAAAACTCACTTAAACGAGATCGGTGCCAGGAATTTCTCACACATCTGTTTTGCCTTGATTTTAGATTTAATTATCACCTGCAAAAAGTCTGATTTCTATGCATTTATTATGAAATTAATAAAAGAGTTTACAAGGCAGTGCTGTAATGCACTCCGGGGTGTGTCCTCCTGGAATGGAGCCATTTCCAAAGTTGTTGAAGTTGATCCTCGTAAAGTTTGTACTTCAGTTTGTGGTCAGTGCAGAACAATATCCCAGGAATAATATTGCATACTTCTGGTCATGCTACCTGGCATGTGTGGCCAGTACTTTTTTTCCCTTGCCCTTTTATTCACTTTTTTGTCAAAGTTCAGATTAATCCTTTTTAAAATTTCTGTTCAAAGGAAACATTTTTTAAAGTTTGAGCCTGGTAGATTGAGAAGATTTAATTGAATAGGTCTCTGAGACCTATAAATGCATTTATCTATGGGATAATTGCAAGATGTTGTGTGCAAAATGTACGTGCTGAAGTTTTAAAAAAGCTTTGGTTTCTAATTGTTAGTATTTTTTTGTTATTCAGTTAGTGTAGCGCCTAAAGGCTTCACCCATAATGAAGATTTCACTGCACTGAAGTATTGTACAGAGACATGGTGTGATTTAGGATGTGGATGGATGATTGTGATCAATTCTATTGTGGTAGCTTCATGATTTGCTTCTCAGATGAGTACCGATACCTGATTATGTATTAATTACTACTTTGTTGCAATCAATGCTGGCCTGCAAGGGTGGTTTAAACTGATGTACTTTTCTCTGTAATGACAGTGGTTTAGGAGTACATAATGGGCTGAGTTGATTACTTCAGCTCTTGCAATGAATGGGTGGCCATGGGCTTATAGCCAGAGCCTTGGGACTGAACCTCTGAGAACCAGGTACCTGCAGTTTGGGAGCAAAAAGACACATTACAGGTTAAGTGCAAAAGGAGAAAAAGTTCAACATACAGTACTATGTCCCGTGATGCTGTTTCTCTCTGACTCTCCGACCTTGCTTAGATCTTTCATAGTTGTTTAAACCTTTTTCCACAAATAGTCTTGTCCTTAATCTCTGCTCCATATCTCCTTAATTGTACAAGTGGGTGAAAACATCCTTGTCTTCATCATTTTACCTCTATATAGGATGTATATATACTGTACTGTAAATACAGTGTGAATTCCTTGCAGCAGTAGACTATCAAAGAAAAGTACATAGCAGCTCTTAGCAGAAAGTGGTATGGATCTCACTTGGATGTCCAAGTATTACTGTAATATGCAATAACTCAAAAAAATAATGGATATTGAACATTTTTCCCCCTAGACTAATGCTAAATTTATTTTGATCACTTCAAAAACTGATGTAATTTGTCATAAGTCACTAAAGTATCAAAATGCGAACAAGGAAATAACGAGACCTTTCTATAAGTTACAAAAGCATGAGGTATTTTTCACTGTCTTCTGAGGTTGCTATAGCTAAGCTTACGGGAAGAGCAGGTGCCGTTATCATCATTAAACCCTCAAGTGCATCCTGCACTCAGTGTTAAGCAAATCACCAGGTTCTTAGTTAGGAGGGATTTTTTTCCCTGGGCCAGATTTGCAGGAAGTATATTTGGTTTTTTAGCTTTCCTTCTTAGAATGGAACATGGTCTACTTTCTGGGATCACTTGCGATTTTTGATTGAAAAACTCACCCAAGTTTTCAAGGGCTTAGAACACTGAGAGTGTCCTTGATCTTCCTTGTGCTCTTCCTCTCAGACACTGTAATTGTGGCTTTTAATCTTTAAGGGTTTTTCAAGTTTCTTAAAGGATGCCGGGAAGAACTTCTGTTTGTGGTACATGTTGGTTTACAGAATAGATGTTCTGTGGCTGCTTCCGAACTAGGTGTGCATTTTATTGCACTCTTTGTTATTGAACTCTGTTCTAATACCCATTTTTCATATGTAGAAATATATTAGTTCTCTCATTAGAAATATGCTGCCAGGTTCAATTACATGTTCTTTCTTCCTCTGAAAACTTTCCCATATTGAGAGACTAAGAAAGTTGAGGTTAAGTCCATAAACATGGAAAGTTTAACCTAAGAACGCAGCCAATGAAACATGATTATAAGGCCATGGACATAGATCCCATCTTGTCAGAACGCTCCATAAGAAAGGGGGTAGGAGAACAAGGACACTGTAAAATGGCACAGTTGCAGCTTTGCAGCTTTTCTTGAGTTATTTTCATATTCTGTTCCTCCACTAAGCCTCAGGCAGAGTGTCCTGAGAAGTGCTGATTCTGTACTGAGCTCCAGTGAAAGAAAATATGAAGTCACTGGTAAATCAACTGCAAAGACTGGTGCCGTTGTTGCACCTCGAAGTCATGCTGTATTAAGCTCATTTTTTAAGATAATAAGTCACATTAGAAGTATTTGATTTCTGCTTTCATGGAAATGTTGCAGTATATGGTTTCAAAACAATGATGACTTATATTTTTAGTCATTTTTATAGACAATGTGCATAGGGATTGAGGAGCAAAACCTTAATGTTAGGGTGCTAAGTACAGATGTCTAGTGCTTGTGACAGTATTTTTGTACAAAGAGAAGTAAACTCAGTTACTGAACGTAACTTTTCATTCCTCTTAGATGCGTTTATTGTATGAATTTTGTATCCATGAGTCTCCAGGCACAGAACTAAAACTTGCTTCATGGTGTATGCCCAATCAAGGGACCATAGTTTGTGTGCAATTAAGGGTCATCACATGGTTGTGTAGATCAAAGGCACTTTTATAGAATTATGGGGCTATCTCTCTCTCAAATGACAAAGCATACGGAAAACATACATTTTTCTTCACCTGGTCTGTTTCATTTAAACCTATGTCTCCAGTCTTTGAAAGCCGTATTAAAAGCACCTATCTTCCTATCTCACGTGCCATTGCAAAGCTCTTGAATAGGTGAAAGGATGTTCAGTAAAGCAGAAGATCCTTACCACAGTGGTATGTTGAGGAGCTTAGCAACGACTTGGTAAAAGATGGCATTTACTCCAACCTGCTTGAGTCTGGCCCTTATGCTAGATCCTGCCTTCCAGCATATCGGAGGCAATGGAAGGCTATTCAAACTTTTTAGGGTAGGATTAATGAAGATATGGATTGACCAAATATGGCATGATCATCTTGGAGAAGGATTTTTGCCAAATATTAAAATACTTAAATGTTCCTAGAAGTATTATGAGGGTAAGAACAAATACCGTTTTCAGCTGGGCACTGGAAACTCGGTTATATTTTGGAATTCCCAGAGAAACACTGGTATGATGTCTAACAGATAGTGACAGAGGTGATGTCTAAATTAAGCATTCATGCCTCTTCACATGGCTATTTGCTGAAATATTTATATTGGAATATATCTCATTCTTTTTTATGATTAAAGTTTGCAGAAAGTATGCATGTTTGTTTATGCCCCAGAGATTAGGGTCAGTGCTGTGATGTGTAAGGCAACTGATTAGATGCTACTTTTGTTCAACAATTATGCATTTATTTATTCATGAGGTTTCAAGTAATTTTAAAAGTGTATTATTATTTCTTACTTTCATAAACAAAATTATATATCTTGAAATCTCACGGGTTAAAGGAAAGGAAATAAATAAAAAGAAAGCTTATATAAACTATTAGAACTAAAACCTCCAATGGATAATGAACTATAAAAAAGACCATCCTATGTCATAGTCTGACATTAAAAAAAAAAAAATACGTAAAGGTTAATAGAGGTAATTGGCAACTGCATTAATAGACTTGCTTTTATCATGGTAATTTTTTAGGCTTGGTCAACATAGCATTATGATTAACAAACATGATTGAATTTTTGCAGAATTTTCCCGTGTATTGAAACTTAAAACTTTCCAAATTGTTTGGTCACAAGCGTTTCTGCCAACTGCTTTGGAACTGTCAGTGAGAGATTCCGTTTTCAGTTCTGATCGCTGTAGGTCCTGATATCTGGCTTATATCTCAAGCTTGCAGTTTTGATTTATATGGCTCTCCTCAGATCTGGTGATCCCTGATTATCCACATATCCCCAAATCTTTTCACTTATTAACAAAACCTTTTTCTATCATAGTTTTTCCCATTCTGAATGCTGCTTGAAATATTTTCCAAGCCTGTTGCTTCTTTGCATTACCTCCTTGATTTGTCATGCCGGTAGCTTCCCATCTCCTAGCTCATTGGAAACAACCTTTAAAATACTTTCTCAGCTATCCCCAACTCAGTGTTTGTCTCCTGTTCTTTATCAGCAGATTGAGTGCACGGTTGGTCAGCTAATGATGATTGCCCCCATCACCCCCAGAGGGGTTTTGGCTATTCTTCCACATATAGCGCCTCAACAAAAATGAACTCTGCTCATGTATTGTGGGTGTGATTTCATGCTATAACTGAACTAATGTAATGGTGAGCTACCACTAAAAGGCACAGGTACATCTATACAGTAATAGGTAATTTACTTAATACATGGAGGGTAATTTGCTGAGACCTTTTGACGTACTGCTAACTTTACATTTTGAGGTATTTACCCTAACTGAAATGAAAATTCACCTTGCAGCAGAAATGGTCAAAGGGGCCATTAATGGTCAAAGCCTCTGTTCTGAAACAGCTAGTCATCAGATACAATGGTGGAGAATACAGGGAGGCGTGGGTGAAGCTGGGGAATATAAAGACAGCGTAATGCCTGTTTCTGTGCTCTCCCACCCTGAGCTGTTCTTAATCCAAGCTCTGACATGAGGCAGTACAGCCCAACATATGGAAGAGTGCCCAGCTCTGTCCCTACTGTTGCAGGGCATTAGACCTACATGGACACGATTTTTCGATGTCTGGCTATTGGTGGGTTTATGGCCATTTTGCTTCAGGAGCAAATTATCTGTATGTGTGCCTTAAGCTCTTTATAACCAGAATTTCAGTAGGTGCTTTAAAGTTTTGCAACATTTTTTTTTAATATTGTTTGTGTGCACTTTCATCACATTTTTCACCTGAATTTTGCAGTTCTTCAAAGCTATTTGTTGATGAAAATGCTAGTTTTCTCAAGAATGTTATGAAAATTTTATTCTTAAGTTTATGATGTTGTCTTTCATTCCAAGGTGATCGCTGTTTCCCTTTTTGACCTCTCTTCGTTGAAAAACTTGTGTTGTTGCTACTTGACTTGTGACTAAGCACTGCTCATAAAATATAGCTATATATTTTAAACATCTATTTTTATCACTCTTCACGAATAGTTTGAAGATCTGTCTTACAAATTCCACTGTATTTATTCATTCCCATTACAAAGGCCAACTTAGCAAATTAATGTTTCTTCATTGTTCTTTTGTCTGACGTTTTGAGTTGGAGACCATGATAACATTTGCATGCTCTATTCTCAGCCTGGTTGCTCTCAGGGTACCATGATGCTATCCCATGACGTTCGTAAGATTAGAAGATGATCCTTAATTGCTCACCTCTCTTCTAATACTGCTTCCTATTTTTGTACCCAACACAATTTTTTATACTGAGTTTCTTCTAAATGAAAGGAATTGTATAATTTAGGAGAGATGCTCTCAGGAAGATTGTCTTATTACCGAAAACTGGCTGCCACAATTAAGCAACTCAAGTTAAAATTACTGAAGACAAGACAACTTGAGTTTCAGCTCATGTTTGTGGCTCAAGGTAAATCACTCTCTCAGAAGAGGCTGAAGTTCTTACTATACAAAGCTAAAACTTGGGTATTTTGTACAATTAGCTATTTAACTTGAAGACTTTCTTTTGACATGACTCAGACATGTCAGCGCTAAATTTAGTTCAATAATATCATCATTAAACATTTATTTTAAGTTAGGTTCCTTCCTCTCCAGTGTCAGGAGACCAATCTTCCTGGACTAGCACAGACAATTTTCAATATCCCCCAAAGTGAACATTAGCAAGGAATGAATGAGAAATGAGAGATCTTGAAGAGACTGAATGCAGACAAAATACAGTTAACTGAAGGTTTTATGAAGAAGCACCAGGGTCTTTACTTGATAAACAAATCCAAATCACTGAGATGAAAGCTTTTGGCAGTTTTTCTATATTCTACCCTGCCCTTTCTGGGAACTCATTGGTTTGAATTGATTTAAGTAGACTTTACCAGAGAGATTACCATGAGCAGTTCATAGTATTTGACAAAATATTTCTTCCTGTAAAAGAACATTTCTCCGACATGTCTCTGGAATACTGTCATCTGTTACTTTCCCTAACACATATAAGAGGAATGAACAGCTAACATGTGCTTCTGGAAAGGAAGCTAAAGAAGCCAAACCCTTTTTCTTCACAATGGTGTTCATGTTTAATATTAAGACCAGTTATCTTCCTGTAATTCCTACTAGCTTACTGAAGCTTCTGTAAAGAAGATTAAATTTTTCTACAATGGTGAGATGTTATGTGCTTTGATAAGGAAATGTTTCTTTTCTGTAAGTCAGTTGTTAGTAATACAACAATTATTTGATAATATTTCATTCACAATGGCATGCTTAAAATAGTTGTGCCAATTCATTTTTAAGAAAATAATTACTTGTTTCTAACATCCCTGAAGAAATAATTATGTAATAAAAAATTACATGACTGACATATTCGTTACCTGTAACAAGTGCAAGTATTCCTTGAATTTTTAAGCAATTTCATAGGGTTTTATATTTAAATATTGAAACCTATTAAAATTGCCCATGGAGACTTGTGGGAGAGGTTATCTATGGGCCTCTGCTAATTAATTATGATATATTTTACTTCCATGTGATTTGTCACTACTAGTCCTGTAAGGACTACAGGAAAAATCATTTGTTTAATCTGACTGGGACCTTGTGGCATTTAATTGTAAGCATAACTGTGATACAATAAATCCAAATGAATTTGGACAGTGATTAACAGGGAGCTCCTTGATATGGTAATGAGATTAAAAAACTGATTCCTGAGTGTTTCTGTGGATTTTATTAGCATTTTTGCAACTAAACACTTTTTAGGATAAGACTGGTAGCTTGTTGTTGACCAGTATACATTATTAGTTGAATGTAGCCAGCATGAAGATATTTGGGTCTATGGATGATGTATAAATATTTATATAAATGAGTGTATGTGTGAGTATAGAAAATTTACAAAAAATACAATATGGAAGGCTTATGCTGCATTTAATTATGCCGAGCCAGACAAAAACACACCACAGAGTTAACCTTATTATTACACATATTTCAAGCATCCTAAAAGGTACTAGTGAACTAATCACAGATATGTAGTTCCTCCTCTGAAGGCTTATTATCTAAGACACCTGCAAATATTTAGACGTCTGCATAGCTTTACTACTGTGAGTAGTTCTACTGATTTTGTTTATCTGTTTTTGTAGGATTTATGCCCAAATTTGTCATTACATGGCAAATTTACAACATGAAAAAGAAGGAAAAAAAAACCCCGAAGTTTGATATGGTTATTCAGAAAGCATATATGTTGATCCTTTCAGATGCTTTGTCATCTCATTGCTAGAAAGCTGAAATTTTAAAGAATAAATTTATAATTTTGCTATTTAGCAGAATTATAATAAGACTGCAGGGAAGATAAAGAGTATTTCCATTAACAGCATCAAACTGCTACTGGACTTCAAGGCAAAGGAATGTTTTGTTTGTTTATTCTTGCAACTTGCCTTCTGCTTATTTTAGTCTTTTTCCAAAACTTGGCTCATCTTCCTCTGTGCTGATCTTTAAATGGACTTGATATCATCTCCAATTGTTTGATCATCTTTCTCTTCTTTATTCTTTTAATACTTTTATTGCTGAAAAAATTTTTTGATTAATTAGAAGATGGAAACCCTCGTTCTTTGTACCCAGCATTCATGTGGCAATAGCGCGCTTTTATATTCTGCCCTGGAAAAATGTTTTTTTCTGTGCTCTGGAAGGAAAAATGGTTTAGTTCCTACAGCCTCCCCGTTCCTCAACATTATGATTGCTAGCTAGAAGTCACTCTCAGTGATCATTGTAGAATGACAACTTCACCAGTAGAAATTAGACAGCACCACAAAATGGAGACCTGGCAGAAGTTTGTATTTTGTGACTTAAGGAAGAAGCGAGGCTTGAATTTTAGTTCTTACTGCCAACCCTCCACCTGTCGCATTTCCACTGAGAGTCCAGCTCAGGGAAATCTTTAATATGAGAAACATACGGTATTCGGGTGCTTGTTTGTTCATCTGTTTATTTTCCATTACATGAAAGGAGGAGGATATAGTTCAGTTGGAAGGGGAACTGCTTAGTAGATTCTTAGGGGATGCTATGAATGTCCAGCTGCTTCGTCTGCCTGGGTGCTGAGGTGTGGGGAAGCAGCTCAGCTTAGCACCTAGCACTTACTTGGCCTTCTACAGCCAGCAAGCTCCACCACGGAGGTCTGTTCTTTGTGCTGCCATGTCAGTTTGTCCACTGCATTCCTTGTGTCCTTTATGTCTTTGTGTCAGCCATTTCTATAGCTCCTTCCTCTTTGGGCTGTTCCATGAAATCCTTAAAGAAGGAGCTTCAGTCCTCTCACCAGCATAACATGGACTTTTTGTTTCAATTTGCTTGCAGAACTAGAGAAAGGGCTTTGAGGCATCTAAACCCTCCCACAGCTCCAAGGCAGGACCCATGATGTGAGTGGTTTAACTAGTTTTGTTTCCTTTTTAATCTGGATTGCAACTTCATATTTGGATTGATTTTTATCTTTGGGGAAGAAAATGTAGATTGTTATACTAACAATGGGTAAACATTCATGCCACAAATGGTGATGTGACCTGTATTCTGTTGCTGTCCCCCACACAGAGCTCTCTTGGCTTTTACTAGAAACCCAGATGTGGAAATGATGGTGAGAACTGGCCCCAGGCAAAGCGGTGTGCGCCTTGTAATGGGCTGGATTAGAATTTGTGTGTCCCCTGAGCTCCCGTGGTACTGTGATGCAGCAGATTCATGCAAATCAATAAATGAAGTGTTTTACTCGCTTAAATAGCAGAAGGTATTATGTGCATAGGATATTTACTGCTATGTGCTGTTTACATAGAGGCTACTGGAGCTGCCCGACTTCATCTCTGGGTTTGTTGTGTAGCTTGTGGTCCAGAACTTCCATCTGCAAAACCTGGTGTATTGACACCTTCCACCAGCTGAGATTTTGATACCTAAAGAGGTAGGATTAAGCACATACTGATGGTACTCCTAAAATCTTCCCCACGGCAATGGTTAAACTGCCAAAAGTCCATTGTTTTGATTACAGCTGTTAATTTGTCACAATCTTCATTCCCTGACATCACGGTCATTATTTCAGGCCTTTTGCAAACTCAAGAATGTAGTCATGTCATTACAAATTGTTTTCGTTTCACATCTATTAAGATTTTCATTGTGACCATGAAAGTTAGAGACGCGTTTCTGAAGACAGCTTAGACGTTGCTGCTTAATGCTGCAGTAGAGAGTGGCCACTGCATCAAATTCTGCTTCTGTGTTATCACGGAAGATGCAGAACCATGTTCAAAGGTTGCACAACAACCGTAGCCTAAATGCATTTTTTTTTCCTTTCTTTTTTTTTTTTTTTTTCCTTTCTGTTGAGAGACACGATAAAAGGGCTGTGAGCTACCTAGACCTCAGAGTTGGTTAATAGCTTGTGGGAGCGAGCTACTTGCCAATTTTAGAGCATCGGTCTATCTGACTTAACCACATGTAGACTTACTGGCAGGTCTACTCAAATCAGTGGTGTAATTATTTACTTCTTAAAGAGAAAACAGGCTTACATTATAATGACCTTACAATAACTTTCAGTTTTATGTGGAGAAAAATAAACAGTTGTCATTTCCTTGTTATTTTGAGGTTTAAGCCTTTACCACAAAGGTTTTAAATATTTACTAACTACTGTGTTCTCTGAAATTTTTCTGTTTAAAAATACAATGAATTTATTCAGAGAGATCTTTCTGTTGCACCAAGCTTCACAATCTTGATTATAGGACATTATAAATTAATGTCTTTCCACTCCATTTTTCTTGGTATTACTTGACTTTTAGTTCATTCAAAATGTTTATTATTTTTAGTATTTTAGCTGACAGTTTTGCTTTTCTTTTTTATTAAATATTTAAAAATACAAAGGCTATTTTTTTAATTTGTGATACAGCCATGTTCCTACCAAAAAAAANTTTGGCATTATAAGAAGAAATAAGTTTTTCAGTAGCTGAAAAATAAGTTTGCATTGGAATGCTCCCTGGAAGTTCAATTGTGTTGATATTGAGAAAAATGAGTAAATAAGTGTTTAGTTATTTATTTCATTAATGTTATTTTTATAATGTGACCGAAAATTGAGAAAGTGTTCTCATTTAACTGAATGTTAGTTGCTTTCTGGTTTTCCTACTTTGTGTAACATGGATGATTAGTAATTCCATTGTTGCCTTTACATCTTTTTGCTTATTTCAAGTAGTCACTCTGAGACCTTGATCACTCAAAGGACCTTAAAAAGACATGAAGCTTGATAGCTTGGTTATCGTGGCCAAGGAAGCAATTCTAGGACAGTTGGACGGTACTAATGGTCTAGTGGAGCTGGCCATGGGGATGGTTAACTTTGGAAGTGTCGCATCACTTCAATTTCCAGTTTCTTCTGAACGTACGACCCTTGAAGCTAGCAAGTAGTTGGGCTTTGTCCTGGGAAGTGCCCCCATTTCATGCCTTTAGATTTCAGGTCAGAATGAATTCAACAGGAAGCTCTGCAGAGGTTAAGCTTGGAAATGCTGGAATATTTTGGTTTCTTTGGAAATCTTGACATAACGTCTTTTGGTGTTCCCAAACCATCTTGAACTATTTCATTCTGATTTGACCTGAACCTTTGTTACCCTAAATTGCTACAGACCTCCATGGTAGCTGTAGTCCTCAGGTAGCAGGTAGTCTTGCTGCTGGGAGATTGAATGAGTTTGGCTTCCTTGGCACCTCTGTGATGCATTGTGTCAGTTAGATCTGGTGACAGATTGCAGTTTAAGATAAGACCTTGGATTCAGCCGTTTTAGTTAGATCTGACAGAGAAAATAACATCATACACCGATTGGAGGTTAATGCCCAAAGAACTTAGATTATGGGAAAGAAATTGTGAGCACTTCCAAATGTCTCCCTGTCAAGTGAACCAAGTTTTGAACAGTTTGCCTGATTCCTACCTGTGACAGATATGTGTGTTTTGCCAGATCTGGATCTCCAACCATGAAAATTTTGTGATTCTATGATACGATGTTGATGGTGCCTGTAATAGGAAAGCAGGAGCCATAGCAAGATACATAGCAGGGAAAGAAGAGCAGGAGTCTGATAAGTGTCTTAAATCGCTTCAGTCATATGTCTAGCAAACCCATTCTCAGGATACTGTTTGATAGAAATCATCTTTTCTGTGCTACTCCCTGCATATGAAAAGGAGAACACAGTAGCTCAAGCTGAAGTACTTCTGTACCAAAAAGAAACGTTTTGGTTTGTGTCAATTTCTATTCAGTTTTAGCTTAAGATGAAATTAAAGCAAAATCAAAATCTTCAGTAAGTTTCTTAGGTGGCTGTTAACATGGCTTAGCATGAAGAACTTCACAGTATTTGGAGTACAATTTAAATTTGTACTTGTAAATTATGGAATTGGAAAAAAAAATCTTCAAACTTCATAATCTGTATGCCTTCCATTATCCCACAACATTTCATAAGCAAAGGCTCCCCTCCGTGTGGAAGGGTGTGTGTGAGCAGCCTCCCGTGCCCCAGCCCATGGGCTCCATCCGGGGCTGCATAGCCAGGCTGCAAGGTGGGTCTCTCGATGCTCCTTTCAGCTGAATGAGCAGCAACATAGAACTTTTAGAAAAGAGTAACTAAAGGCACCGAGAATGTTGATAGCTAGTATCAGGAGCATGTGTGTGGTATTTGCTTTCAAAAGCTGGGTTTAGTAATGAATAAAATGCTAAAAGGGAAGGCTGGAACATTTTTTGTAAGTTACTTTTTTGTGTGTGTTTGTAGATACAGATTTATTTTTTTAAATATAGAATTTTTTAAGTCATTAAATCTAGTATTTCTCATGTTCGTAGGGAGAAAGTGCAAACATAACTCAGCCTGGCTTTGCAAATTATCAGAATCCTCCCAAAAATAGTACAAAGGGACTTGCCAAACATAGAAGACATCATATAAAATTTATTTACACCATTTGATCTCCTGTTAGGCTGGATAATCATCATGTTGCTAATTTCTGAAGTGACAGGTGCTAAGTATGTAATAGCAAAAGCTGATGGGGAAAAAGATAGTAGCCCTCCTTGGGATGACGTAGCCTACTGCAGAGATGCAGCCCTTGTTTATCTGTGATTTCTTAACAGATAATCCTCCTTTGGGCTGGAGATGGGGGTTGAAAGGGAAAGCAGAAACTTCTTTGCTTTTTTGTGATACGTCCTCAGTTCGTTATCCAAGATGTGTGAACTGAGAGTCAGGTACTTGGAGCCCCAAATATCACAGTGTGTTTAAGCATCTCAGTATAGATCAAGAAGTATATGCAGCGTACTAAACTGGGAGTTGTGGGGTGGGTGGTTGTTTTGGTCTTGGTACTAGAAAATGCAGGTCATCTTGGGTGGGGAAAGTAGGTATATTTTTATGCGGCGCCCAATACTAACAAGTAAATATTTACCTTGGAGCGGTAATGTCATGTTACCATGCTATTTCATTGTAGGAGTAAGTTAGAGGTAAATGTTTGCTTTTTTGTTACTGTCCCTGGAGCTTTTAATATGATACTGTTTAACATCCTTATTCATATCTTAGAAAGGCAGTTTTCTCTTTTTACAGAGAAAAAGACAACAGACAATAACAGTTCAGGCTTCCCTTTAGGTTCCATTGTGGCGCAGTAGCCCATCCTGGAAGAACAGCCTGTAATGCTTTCCTCGTTAATGTTTATTACATCCTCAGCCTTTCTGCCTCAACTGCTACCATGGCTGTCACCTGGGAGGATTTGTAGTGGTGTTTTTTCTTGTAGGGACATGGGTTCAATTCGAAGTGGATTTCTGCCTCAAAAGACTTATCACTCAGCAGTGACTTGTGGCCATTATTGCCTTTCTTTGTTTCTGCTATTGTCTTGTAGGGGACTAGCACAGAATCCTGCTGATTATTCCGTAGATCTCAGCCTGCCCTTTTAGTTACCTGGATTATAACAAATGACTGAACCGAGTTAGTCTTCAACAAAATTGAATTTGATACCTTTTAGGCTTGCTGTGCATATAGAAATGAGATTAATTTGGGGTGTGCCAGTCACAATTAGAAAAGATACTCCAAGTATATACCTTATTAGATATACTTTTTTTTCAAAACCACAGAAGACAGTGAATGGTCAAACATCTTTGCAGCTATTGTGAGTGATTTGCTGTGTCTTTTGACAGAAGTGGAATTTTATTTTAGGTGACTTAATCATGGACTCTTGGTAGGAGTGAGAATAACGATAGAGTATGGTCTATGACCTTGTCCTGTCAGTGCCGATAACCCAGACTATACATTCGGATTTCAAACAAATGAAAGTTTCTGTCAGTAATCCTGGGGGTGATTTCTACAACTTCCTTGACAAGAGTATAGAGACAAGAAAGCTTCTGAAAACTTCCTTGGGCTGATGCTAGAAGATAAAGCCATCTGCAGGTGAGCAGGTTACAGTGAGGCTGGGTCCCAGCGTGGTGAGGGCAGCAAACAGTGTTCTACAGAAAAGCCACCAATGATAACGCCAGAAGCAACGGTGGGAGGATGTTACTGTGTTTTGGCAAAAGCATATGGTAACTGGCAGCAAACCACGAGTAGATTTTGTGTGCTGAGCTCGTCAGGAATTGTTATATTTGTGTACAATGTTTATTTGCTAAGCTTTCTGGTCAACTTCATTACTCTTCATTTTATTCATTATTATGTCACTGAGCAGTAACTTGTTAAAAGATTAAAAGTTCCAATTGGTTGCTCATGCCTAAGGTATGTAAATGCTTTGCAGCTCTGGCAGTAATTTACTGACATTCTGGCAATTTGCACTTAAATAGTTTATGCACACGCATATACGTGCACACAAGCACAGTGCAAATGCATGATCTCTTTAGAAACTCAATACAGTGCAATTAGCCTACAGTCCCGATACACACAAAAATCCCTTTTATTTCTTTGGAACTGACTAGTTTAAAATATCTATAGGAGAGATACGAAGAGAAGAGCATCATTTTTTCAAAAATAAAAACTAACAATGAAGAGGGGAAAATCTAGTGTCCTGATAAAATCCAGCAGTTAGGACAGAGTTTCTTTTAATGCAGAAATAATCAAAATTTTCTCAGAACCAGTTTTTCAAATAGCTTCCATGTGCACAAATACACATATACACACACACAATTCTAGGTGCAGATCTTTGACAGTGCCTGCACACACTCATACACACACACACATATATATATTTATTCAGGCATAGAATTTTAAATCAACTTTTACCCTTTCCACATTCAACACGTATTTACGTATCTCTTACTTGCATCTAGCTTTATAAATATTGCTTGTGAATAGTGGTAATTCTTTTGTTACAGAATTGGGGTTTTGATACCAGGCTGCTGTATCCTCAAATCTAGTCCTAATGCTCACATTTTGAAGCAATTCCATGAGTACAAACTTATTAAACTGTTTCTTTAAGACTAGAATCAGGTGTCAAGCACTCAGAGTAATTTTTTTCTCCTTAGAGAGCAGATATTTTCTCAACCAGACTCACAAAATCATGCAGTACTACATGAATTTGGGTAGTATAAGGCTGGTATGAGACAGCAGCCTTTCTTACTAAGTTAAATTACAGATTTGGCCATAAAAGCAGATTTTTCAAAACTCATTAAGTGATTTTATACAGTTTGCTTGCAGGCACCAGGTGTTCCTCTCTCTCTTTCAAGTAAAGAAGAAAAAAATCCAAACCTAAAACACTTTGTCATTTAAAACTAGAGAGAGGTTATATTTTTGAGAGATTTTGGAGATTACAGAAACAAAGACGTATCTGTTAAAAAAGTAAAGTTGTTTAGTTTCAGTGAAAAATATACAGCATTGGAAGTAGAAAGTGAAATCTGTTTGTAACACTTACTGTATAATCATGCTCGGTACTGTTTGTCTACAAATTTAGGATGAAACCCTGTCATATATATGTCCTGTGATGGAAGATGTAGGAGGTGAAATTGAGTAAAGAAAATGGAAGGGTACAGATTTTTTATCAAACTCTATGGACAACACAAAGTCTTTGAAGATTTTGAAAAAAGCAGTATTGCACAATTAAAACCTAAATTACACAAGAAAGAAGAAAAATGCTGTAAACTGTGTATGCCACCAGTTATGGTGTTATTTGAATAGTCTACACTGGGAGAAATGGGTTCCAAATCATCTAATCGATGACTGCTCAATTGACGTGAATCATTAAAAAACATATTAATGGGGTGAAGGTTTCTTTAAACGCATATTTTTGAAAAGGGAGGAGAGAAAAAGCATTGTTTTCAGTTGAATAAGAAACATATTTCAGAAATAATTCTATTTGAAGAATTTGATTATTTTCTTTTAATTAGGGCAAATTCTAAGAAAATGGTAGTAAATAGTCATCTAATTTAATGTATAGTATGTACAGAAACAGGTGAGCAGCTTGGAGAGGTGATAATGGAGTAATGAAACGATCCGCTTCACTTGGTTCCTGTAACTTGGACTGGTAAACACCGACTTTCATTATTAGTTGATAGTGACTTGTGTCAAAATTTGAATATTATTCTCCCTGGTGAATGGATACAAGAAAACTATAAGAAGAATCAGCAGCTTGTCAGCCATTCCTGTAAGTAAGGGAGGGTGGGGAAGTTTGTAAACAATTGTAGCAAGTATCCTACATTTACCTGAAACATCCTAAGGAAATGTGAAGGGGGAAGATGTCGCTCCTCAGAATTTAGTAGTTCTTATGCTGAATACCCACGTGAAAGTGTTTTGCCACTTTTTATTACATGTAGTAAAAACAGTGTGCTTATAACCATGATAACCTAATGACATGTGATGATTTAGCTTTAGAGGGATGAGTTGTACCTTATTTCACCACCCATTTCCCCCCCAAAATTTTCTGGACAATCTGATTAAAAATGTTACTTTTCTTTCCAGCGCTGCTTTACACAAAGGTAACCTTCTCTCTAGAGGCACTTGTGGGAAGTGAAGCTGGGTCATTGCATCAGAGGGAGAAAAAGGTGCTTAATTTTGTGAATTCTGCCTTTGTTTTAGCTTTCTGGAGTGTCTCATGAATACACACGAGTATCAGTGAGCAAATGGCTGTAGGAAGCTGGTTGTGTGCATTTCTTGGAGCATGATACTTCTTTATGAACTGTTGTAGTTGCCAAGGTTAGGTTAACATTTTCCCAGATTAGCCAGTAAACCTAAAAATAACTAGTTTTTATTTATCAAATAGATACAGCGGTTTGTGGGTTTTGAATGAGGAAGCTGTTTACTTTCTTTTGCCTTTTTTCCCCTCCCCTTAAGTGTAGTAGTTCAGATGGTGGAGTTTTTCCCTCTCTGCTCTGCAAACTAATGGGTTGGAAAAGAAGGTATAAACTGCAAGTCCTGAAGCAGGAACAAGGAGAGACAACGTTACAACATCCATCCTTTTTCAATTGTCAGAGTGTCTTCTTTAGGGTCTACAGAGACAGAAAATGCTGGCAGTCTCCCCAGGACATAAATCCTTTCTCCCTGATAAACTCCATTCCACATAAGCTAATAGTGACTGGCAGGGGATAAGCCGTTCCAAGTTAGATGGGAACCAAGCACTTTCTTTTTACTGGCATGTAAAATAACTATTGAAATCCTGAAGTCAGTTGTGAAAATGCCAGGGATTTTTTTGGAAACCGGGATAAGGCCCTTGGGGATTTGTGGCAAGAAACGATTCTGCATTGGTCAGTGAAATACCCTGAAAATTCTTGACAGTCTTTTGCATATGTGTTTTCCGTTTGTCTAAGAGCAGGATGTTTCAGAAAAAAAGAGAAACCAGAAATATCTCTGCCAGTTATTACCATGCAAAATAACATAAAGGAATGTGAAACCACCAGAGAATTGTGAGAACTGAGGGTCCAACCAAGCTGTTACTTGTGATTTGAAGTTTGTAATCAGGTAGATTTCTAAGATGGTCTCTTCTACCCTAGTTCTGGTTTCCTACATTTAATTGTTTATATCTAAGAACTGCAGGGCAGAATTTTTCTCAGTTTTGGGTACCAATGCAGTTATTCAGCTGCAATCACCGGCAGTGAGCTGGATTCAGGAAAGGATAAAGCATTTGGAGTTTGTAGGGAATCACTTACTTATTTTAAGTAAACCTTTCAGAAATGCACAACTTTTTGTTTTGAAAGGAGCTGTGAAAAAGTATTAAAATGCATCAGATAAATTGATGGCACTTCCATGTCATCACTTTCTGTTGCCAGTGGCTACAAAAAAGCTTGTGCTTCTTTCCTCTCATTCTGTTCTTCTTTCTCTGCCATGTCTTTCCATCTCTCTCACACTCACACACGCACTTTTTCTCTCTCGCGCAGAGATGTACTGGCTTTTAGTTTCCCAACTTTAAATTGATTAGAACACATAAATTTTTAAATAAGTGTCACATATCCTTAACCAGGCACTAAAAGGTTGCGAAGGATTCACGGTGTAAAAGCCTGATCCAGAACTCGGTGAGGAGAATTTTAAAAATGCGGGCTGCCCTTCATTAGCCCCCATGATATCTCCTGACAGGCGATGTGTGCGCCGGGTCCGTGCCAGGCCAGGGCAGGCCCAGCTGCCACGCACCATTTACCCTCTGTCAGCAGCTTCACTCGCAGCCCGGGCAATACTGTACACACGAGTCTGTCATGCGTCAGCATCAATTAGGCTCAGTTTGCTGCGCTTGGGAAAAGCAACAGCCCTACTATTAACCATTTTTCTTCTTTCCTTCCCCTACCNAGCAAACTAGTTTGACTTGGCAGAAGGGGTTTCGTGGCAGTTCTTGCTAATAGCGCTGGCGGTTCGTTTTAAAATCCCTCACTAATTCAGATGAATTGATTTCACTGGGAGAAATTGGATTTATTGGTACTGTTGTTTAAACAGGGAAGTTGGTACAGCCTCTGCTCTTACAACCATTCTAATTTTCCATTTCAGTTGTTACGGAGAACTGTCAATGTCTGCCTGTCTGTACACGTATCTATATAGACTTACTTATATTCCCATGCACACACAGATTATAATAGTAAACTAAACATATTGTAAGGCCAGGGGACTAAAATATTTCATTAAAAAGCTATCTTCCAACCTTCCTGAATTATATACTAAACATGTTTTCAGTTTTTCAATTGTAGATATGCCTTTGCGTTGTTGTTTTTCTGGGTATTGTTGTTTGAAGGGCAGGGCTAAAATTTCCCCAACCTCGTGAGAAACCAACATGTGTGGTCATGCCTAAATTTGACTCGCTATTTTGTGGCTTTTCACCGCTATTATGGAGGGGGTGGGGAGCAAGACGACCACCCATGGTGTGTTCTCGTCAAGCGGTGCTGTGAGCAAATGAGTTCGCTGTTGAGTGTTTGGAGAACAACCTCTCCTGGCAGAGTTTTCAAGCACTTCCCTCCCTCCCCCCCTCCCCAAATTACAGCTTCTTCCTCCGTGTAAGTATAGAACACCCATGACTATTTATATAATAAAAGAGCTACTGTGTACTTTAATGGATAGTTATAGACATTTTCACAGGTCTGTATCCACGTGGGATTTATAGAGACTTATAGGCCTGGTCAGTTTGTAAAATCGTGATAGCCCAAGAGACTGTTGTCAGATGTTGGTAACAAGACAGTGTTTGAAAGGAATCAAAACAATATAAATCCTGTGAGATCTGTGGCAGCAGGATGGGTTCTAATGGAGAGGAAGACAGGGTCGACCACCACACAAGAGAACAAGGAGAAGAAAGTGTTTTTTCTCTTTCAAGCTTGCAGCACCAGCAGGGGTAAGCAGGTTTCTAAAAAGAATCTCATCAGCGGATCAATCCAGTGGAACAGATGGAGTGCACAGATATTGTCTATCAGATTTCCATCGCATGTGGCAAACAAATACATTGTTGCAACTGTTAGCAGCCAAACTTTCCCTTTTTTTAACATCATAATTACCAAGAGTTGAAAAGAGCTGTGGGTTAATGATTTCCTAACAATAACTATAGGAGGTTTGGTGGATAGTAACTTCCCCAAGGAATACATTAGCAGGAGATAGAAAGTCACTGAGCATCTTGAACGGAAGGGTTTGGATCTGCAGAAATAACTGCTTATAGCAGTGCATTTTGAAAAGTGGAAATTTTCCTAGGAGAGAGAAACTGGACTGGATCTTCATCTGCTGTAATTGGCAGGTTTAGACTGCGGAGAGTGGAGACAAACAGCCCGTACCAGCTCGAAGTTTTGGGCTTTGTTGCCTTTATACAAACACTTGCAAGAGAAAGAGCTGGAAGGGTTGAGAACGATTCAGTGTGCATGCACAGTTACAGCCTTAAGAGGCAAGGTGTGAGGCTATGGATTAATTTTCTAGTGCTATTATTAAATAGATGGTAGTTTTTGTAAGTCTTGATGTAGCTATCAAAACGTGGATGCAAATGTCATAGAATAGTTTGGGTCAGAAGGGACCTTTTAAAGATTGTCTAGTTCAGCTTCCAAATAGGTAATGGGTCTCTCAGCATCTTGTGCATTGTTTCATTAATCTTGGAACAAAGAAAATGAAAGTGAAGTGATAGCTCTGGGGATGGGCTGATGGCTTCATAGCACTCTCGGTGTTGGTTGCATGCCATAGATTTAAACATGATGGGTGTCAGAGAACATGTTACAATTAATTTTTGTAACTAACAGTCGTTTGGCCTAGTAAATACATAGTTAAGAACCAAAAGAGCATGGTTTAGTTATCATTTAGTTACAGAAAGCATCTCAGGTGTATGGCCAGATCATTTAAAAAGTTTCTCTCGGCTCAAACAAACCAAGCGGATAATAGGGTGGGTTAGTTCTGTGAACTAACCAGAAAAGGATAGGCCAGATCCTTTGAAGGTACAGCTCAGTTGCCCAGCCATACAAATTTGTAGCCATTTGAGATGGTATAAGGCATCTCCTACCCTTCTGCCACTGCAAAGGATTACGTCTCCCATAGAACCTTTATCCTTAAGGCCAGTTCCCTGAGGATGTTTTGAATAACATTGTCTCTCGCATGACTGTAGGGACCAGGGGAAATGGATCAAACTGTACATCTTGTCAAAATGGATGCGTTGGACTAAGGTTGCCCAAAGAGTTTGCATTGAATATCAATTTGAATTGATATTCAAAACCCAACTGGACATGGTCCCAGAAAACCTGGTCTAGGTGACCTTTCTTGAGCAGGGAGCTAGGGCTAGATGATCTCAAGAGGTGTCTTCCAACCAGTCCTAACAAATCTGTGATTCTGTGAAGATCAGAAGTGAATATAGTGACAAAGGAATGCAAAATGTCGGTTCTAAGGTATGCAAAAACGAGAATTCCCAGATTCTCAAAAGTTTAAAAGTCAGCAAAGGTGTCTCCTGAACTGTGACATTTTGAACTGTTATTTTTTCCTTATAGCAATATTTTTTTTTACCAGTTCTCTTAGTTTTGTTTTTTAAACTCTTTGCAACATAGCAAACATAGAATGTGGATTGACTCCATGTTTCAGATGTGTTTTCAATTCTAGGTCTTCCGTGAAGTCTACCAGTAGCATGCATAAGGGCTCTCGGTCTTTCTATGCTTCAGTTTCCCAGGTTAACAGGAAAGATGTTTAAGGCAGGGACTAACTTTATATCCATTGTAATAAGCATAGTTAAAATGGTGAGACCAAATGACAGTACATGTCATTGATGAGGTTTGAGAGTAATTCTGGTCCAAAGAAACCAGGTGGCCAACTCTAAAAATAGCAGATGTACTTTGACATTAAATATCATTGCATTTCTGGCTAGTATTGTAATTCACAATATTTTTGATCTTAAAGATTAAGCACAAGAAAGGAGGATTTTGCAGAAGTAAAATGAAAAGTAAGGATATTTGCATACTATTTAAAACAACTATAAATTACCATGACTTTTTCTTTGTGTTTTTCAGCATCTATGGTGTTATTCAGTATTTTTTAACACGTGCTCTAAGTATGCTGTGTTTGGTCAGTACACGAGCTGTCTCAAATAAAAATTGCTTTCTGAACTGGCTGCTGTTCAAAGCCCCCCACCCCAGTGCAATTTTTTGGTCTCCTCTTCGATTCCAAGAATTCTAAAGGAAAAGGCCAGAATAGCATTCACACCCTTGCTTCCTCCAAAATACCTCTTCTCCTTCTGGGCCTACTTTCTTTGCACAGTAACCCTGTAATTCTAGCCCCGCAGGAGTCCTGGTGTCTTTATAGTATCATAACCAGCCTTCATGTGTCTGCCTAGCTACTGAATAACCTCACTTCTGGGAAGAAACAACTGCAGCCCTTCCATGCCTCTCTTTATAAGCTTATTAGTTGAGCCTTCCCTTCATTTCGTCTCCCAAAAGAATGGAAATTAGCAGACACCCTCTGCCCACTTCTTGCCCTGTGAAGAAGATGGACAATTTGCCCTATTTCCTCCCAAGTCCTGAAGACCCCTTCCTCTAAATCTGTGAAGTGTGAGAGAGTGCTGGAGAGGGGTCCATATGCACCTTCTCAGCAGCTCTTGCTGTTAGCATCGTGCTGTGACCCGCAAAGTAGAAACGTACAGAGACTATCTTGCAGCTGAAAGTACAAGATTTAGTCAAAAGGTAAATAAAGGTCTCTTGTTTTGGATATAGTATGGGGTCTTTGACTTGCCTGTGAGTGCTGCCCATTCAGGCCCTGACGTGCCCACTAACCTCTTACATGTGATGTCAAGACAGCTTTGGTTTATATAAATACCAACAAAGAACTGTATTTAAGGCACAGGCAAACTTGCAACAAATGCAAAGGAAGGCTGAGCCAGTCTTTCTTGAGTAAAGCATTCTTGATTATTACTGACAGGTTTTCAGAAAGTTATGATTGTTTGGAAACTATGGAAATTTTCCCTTATTGAAAGGTGAGAATTAGTGATGAGTGACTTTGATTAGGATCCTCGTCCATCTACCTGACAGAGCAAAAATTCCTTGCTAGAGGCGGCATGTTCGGAGGGCTTATGTGAGCTTGATAAACTGGGCAACTAGATGACAACGTCGTTAGGGACATAAATAAGAGCTTAAGAAAAGCCAAAGTAATGATAATAGGAGACATAAATTACCCAGTCAGGTGTTGGCTGGAATTCACTAAAGGAAATAAGCCTGTCTGTGGTATTTTATGGATTGCAAGTATATATGTAAATATGTGTTACATTGTGAGTAGCAAGAGAGCAAGTAGGCTTAATATGAATGGGTTGTTTGCACCAATTTAAATGGATTTTGGACATATTAATGTAAATATTTATTCTCAAATGGCATAGAAAAAACGAGGATACAAGTTTAGCAAATAGACTTCTTTCTACAGAAGCTAATGTCATTACAGAAGTCTCCCAGCCTGACGTTAACATAAATAGTGTTAGCCTTTTCAGGCAGAATATGCTTTTCTCAAGTAAATTTCTGATGCAGTGTATCGTAGCCAGGCATCTACCTCCTGCACCTGCTTGCCTCAAATCAGATATTTAGTTACCTAGTAATAGTGCATCTAATTATTCTCAAGGAAAAAAAAAAAAAGCATATATGAAACAAAAGGCCACTTTGAGACTTAATAAAGGCTTGGCTTAATGAGTAACCAAGGTACCATTTTGTAAGTACTTTATTCTGAAATACAGTTGAAATAGCAATATTAGGCTCCCTTTGTTCTCATAATCTTTGGTTTGAAATACAAATGGAATTTAAGATGTTAGGTCAGCGGGTTTATTGGAGAAAGCAAAGCTTGAAGGAAATTGTTCAGCAGTACTCTAGTAATACATTAGTGTTACAGATAAAATACACGTGTACCTTTCCAAACCCATTTTTGGATCTGAAGCAAAGCACGGTTCAGCTGGAATTTAAGAGTGAGGCTGTATTAGGAAGTATGTGCCCCCAGCGGAATAGCTTTTTAACAATTTCCATCTTTGCAAACCTTAACCAGTTTACTTGCAGTTGGGCTGTATAGAGGAGGAAATTCAAAGTTTTACAAACAGTCAAACTGAGATTTAGAAAGCTGAAGAAAATTAATCAAGATCTCAGAAAAAACAGAGTCAGCCTTGGAGTTCTGTAGCTCCTGGTCTTGAGTATTTAAAGCAGGCATTTCATTTTTATAGCCTACAAGTTATTAACTTGTAGGTGAAAAAATATACAAAAGTGAAAAAATATACAGTAGTAGGTCCAGGTTTGTACGAGCATCTTTACTTGTGTAATAACTGTAAACAGTAGGTTGTATTTGTGTGATGGGAATAGAAATCCCATGATAAATGAAGCTGTAAATAGTCTGAAATCTCACTGGAAGTGGTTAGGTGGAAAATTAATTACAATTAAAATTTGACAAAGCACAAGTGGCAAATGAATTGCATTCCTTCTTCCTCAAGGAAGTAATAGAGGAAATATGAACACCTGATGTAGAAATGTTTGCCAGGTCATTGAGTTTAAGAGAAGGGTCAGGAGACCAGACCTCTGGAAAAATTAGGCTTGAATACATTGTTATGTGTATTTTAATGACCTCCAAATAGCTTAAACACATATTCAAAAGTGGAACAACCATATAAACAAAATGGGGTGGGGGGGAAATTATTATAATATCTATAGCAAGAAGAGAAATTGGACATAATTTATCTCTAGTGCAGAACAACTTGTAGAAGGGAGCGTGGTCCAGTGCAGGGCACGGAGCCAGGAGGATCACGGGCTCCAATCTGTTCCGAGCCACCGACGCCGTCTGACCCGGGCAGGTCACTTGACTTCCTTGTGCCTCTGTCAATCCAGCTGGAAAATTGGGTAACAAAAGCAGGACCTTGCTGAAAAGCAGATGCTCCATCTGAGTTGAGCTGTCCTGGATAAACAAATTACAAAACATTGATAGATACCTCAGTAAAACAAAGATGGGTCCACAGCGTCCGTAAGGAAGAACGAGCCATGTGGGAAAGATCCAGCTGACGGTCCTGGGTGCTTAAAGAAAGCAATTTGTCTCCAAGTTCACAGTGAAATGAGGAGCTCACAGGGTGGACGCAAAACTGGTTTATGTGGGAAATTAGAACATCAGGAAGACAGTGGTGTTTGCAGTAAGCGCTGTGTAAGATCTGCTTTCAAATTGTCCAAGGTGTGAAAACAACAGTCATCATTTATTTCTTATGGTGAAAATGTAAGTGCTAAAAGACTCCCTAGGAGATGGTCAACCTGTAATTCATAACCCTAATTCATAATTTATATCTGGACAGGACCATGAGAGACTGCAAATAATTAGAGCATTAAGAGGACTCCATTTGAAATCATATGGCCTTAAATTTATATTCTTTTTTTAATTTCCGTGATTTCACATCTCAGTCTTGGATCCCAAGTTCTTCAGAAACATGTCTTACAGAAGCCAGCTGCATAGATTTTGAAACTATACTAAGTCCACATGTTCAGGTTTGGTTGGAGAGAGAACACTGTGTTAGAAAAAAAGATAATAGAGCCTGTGTTCCAGATCCCTGGATTGCAACAGTGTGACTTAAGGTACCTTTTTTAAAATGTTTGGCAGTGTGCTGTGCAAGAGGGATGTATTTATTTTGCTATTTTAAATGACTTTTTCAGTGTATGTAAAGATGTAGAGTACATTAATTTGGTATGAAAAATGATATTTTTAAGGAAAATAGTCTCTGGGTGTAGTCTAATAAATAGGCCTTTGGAAATAGGATTCACAGAATTGAAGCTAATTTCTTGGCTGTGCTAATAGTTGTTGAATGCTTTGGCATGCCATTTTGGATCTGGATGAGGGAATTGAGTGCACCCTCACTAAGTTTGCAGGCGACAGCAAACTAGGTGGGAGTGTTGATCTGCTTGAGGGTAGAGAGGCTCTACAGAGAGACCTGGGCAGGTTGTACTGATGGGCCAAAGCCAGTTTTATGAGGTTCAATAAGGCCAGGTGCCGGGTCCTGCATTTCGGTCACAACAAGCCCAGGCAATGCTACAGCCTTGGGGAAGAGTGGCTGGAAAGATGCCCAGCAGAAAAGGACCTGGGGGTGTTGGTGGACAGACGGCTTAAAATGAGCAGTGTGCCCAGTCAGCCAAGAAGGGCAACAACATCCTGGACTGTATCAGGAATAGCGTGGCCAGCAGGAGTAGTGAAGCGATCGTGCCTCTTCACTTGGCACTGGTGAGGCATCACCTCAAGTTCTGTGTTCAGTTCTGGGCCTGTCACTACAAGAAGGACGTTCAAGTGCTCGAGCATGTCCACAAGAGAGCCACCAAGCTGGTGAGGGGTCTACAGAACAAGTCCTACAAGGAGAAGCTGAGGGAACTGGGCATATTTAGTTTGGAGAAGAGGAGGCTGAGGCGAGACCCTATTGTCCTCTACAACTACCTGAAAGGAGGTTGTAGAGAAGTGGGTGTTGGCCTCTTCTCCCAGGTGAATAATGAAATGGTCTGAAGTTGCAGCTGGGCAGATTTAGACTGGATATTACGAAGAATTGCTTTACATAAAGGGTGGTTAGGCACTGGAACCGCCTGCCCAGGGAGGTGGTTGATTCACCATCCCTGGAGGTGTTTAAGAAACGTGAAGGTGTGTGCTTTAGTGCATGCTCTAGTGGCTGAGATGTAGGAGTTTTTTGTGTATGTATGGTTGGACTTGGTGATCTCAGAGGTCTTTTCCAACCATGATGATTCTCTGATTTCCTTATCTGGAAATTGGAAATAAGGATTTTTGCTTCTTTTGTACAGAGGTACTGATAAAGAGTGTCAGGTAAGAATTGGGGTCAAAGTAAAGCATGTGGTAATGTTCATGTTTCTTTGCCATGAACTAAGAAGCACCTTTATGTTATAATTGCATTATATTTTTGTTCCACAAAATGTGGATGTGACAGAAGGAAAAGAGCAGCTACATGTGTGCTCATTAACTGGAGAAGGAAGAAAGTTGACTCCCCACCAGCACACTTGACTTTTTCTGGCAAAACTACACATGAAGTGCAGTTTTGAAGGTCTTGAGACAATAGTTCAGCATGTTTTACCACATTTTAAGACTTACACAAGTAAGTAAGCACTCCAAAACTGTAGTAGCTTGGGATGTATTTAAAGTAGTTGTTTTTTGATCTTTCTGATACTTATGATGAGGTAAGGTTAGCTTGAAGAGACCAAGATGCTTAGATAAGCCTTGAGCAGGATGAAGTGCTGGTTTCATTGAGCCATAGGGTGGCAGATAATTTTGGAGGCAGAACTATTGAAAAGCCACACTAATATTTAGAAGGAAAAATATTTCCAAGAACCTGAAATATTTTTTGAGGAGATGTGTGCCAGAACCAAATGTCCAGCAAGTCATTAGTTTTCTGTCCTCATACTTAGTCTTGGCAAGGAAACTTTTTGTTGGAAGATGTGTTATTATGGCAGCAATGGAATTGCTTTGAGAACCATCCAAAAACAATCTCAAGAGCTGTACAGAAAATTGCTAACTTCTCTGGACACAATAAAACCGGTATTTTCTAATTCTATAACCACGTTAAGACTTGCCTGTCCTGTGGGCTGCTGTGTGTCCTGCTGCTGTGTGGACCCTTTTGTTCTGGTCACCCGAGGAAGTGTATGTGCTTCCTGAAAATACGCTGCGCTCAGACTGGCCACAGGATGAAAAAGGGAGTGAAAAGTCAGAGGCAATAACTGAACTGAGTTCTTAGATTTTAATATATTTGTATGATTTTTTTTATACCTCCAGTATTAAATCTGAACTTGTTTCTTATGCTATGAATACACCAAGTTTTTAACTTGTGCTACACATGATTAAGATTCTAAATACAAACAGTCAAAATGAGGTAGTGTTTTTGTAGTTACAAGGCAGGGACTTATTTGGATGCAAAGAGCTGTATTCGGTTGGCACCTCTGCCATAGGCATCCCAAGTAATCCTTGTGAAACCACTCTGTCTCTGAATCTTGCTTTTTCTTTGGAAGGAGTGGAATAACAGATGGTTTCTCCAAGAGATGTCTGCCATTTTTCCTTTGGTTTTCAGCTGTCAAGGTCTGGAGTGGACTTTGTCCAAATATATTTTGTGATACCTAAGACAATATTGCTCCCATCTTGTTTAAGCTTACCTTCAAAATCTTGTAATAGTTCCATTAGCAGAAAAATGTCCTCTACTGGGAGAAATGCATGAGGTAAATAATTCCTTTGCCAGTGCACCTGGCAGTAACAATAGACTGTGAACTACAAAGGGTGACATACTACAATTAATTTGTGAATGAGCTATTCAAGATACTAAGTGATTGGGGATGGATTTGATATCTTTGTATCTTTCAGCATCAACAGGGATCGGTTTAGAATTGGACTTAGAGCAGTTAAAGAGGTGGCAATGGAGCTATTCTGTTGGCAAAACTTATTCTAATTTGCAGTCATTTATGTCCCATCCTTCTTAAACCGTCCACAGGGACTCCTGTGCTAAATGCACTGGGCTTATTAGTATGTCACAGGGTACTATGCCCATAGTGGCCGTCCATAAGCAGTCACAGCAGAGGTGGGCAGTGTGCCATACGGACATCGCAGCACAGCCATAGGCAAGCGTTCTGTCTGCTCTGAGATGTCAAATAGATTACAATGACCAGAGGTTTCGGCTTAGTTCGTAAAAATCAGTTCTTGCATAAGTAATTGTGAGCTGTGAGGAGCCAGCCCTTCTCCATGTTTCAGTCTGATAAATTGCCATAAGGTAAAATAAAATAGATTACTAACTGGGCATTGCTCTTCTAGGATGTCACGGGAATGTAATGCAGTTGCAAATGGGGAGGGCAGGTGGTCCAGACAACTGCAAATGGAAAGGTGTCAGCAAGACAGGCTTCTATTAAGATGTGATGCAATTATGAAATGGTTTGAGGACCCCTGTATTAACCCATAAAGCAACAGACACTGTCAGAGGGAATTGCCTTCTTGCTGACTTTTGCCTGCAGAGCTGTATTTTTCCCCCTCGATGGATGCATCTCTCTTGTAATACATTTCTGTTTGTGACAGTGAGCCTTGCCACCTACTATCAGATAAACAGAAGAAAGACTGAAAAGGGATGAAGTTAAGAAAAATAAAATAAAATAAAAGGGTTGCTGTAATTTCAAGGCACAGCAGTGATGGGTAGGGACTGAAACGGGCAGCAATTGAACAAATCAGGGATGAGGACTTCTAGGCCAGTCTGAAAAGATCAACTTGTGCTGAAATGTTTTTTCTCAGGTGAGGGTTTAGGGAGAGAAAGGTGGGGTAGGTCCTCCGTTAGCATCACCTTGACTGGTCCAGCTGCTGTGCTGTAAGGGAGAGCTGCTGAGCTGCTGCCTGGCTCTTCCTTTGTTTTCCAGGGCAGTGTTTGTGGCTCCTGTAGGCATCAACCCTGTGCTTGCCAGCGCAGAGCAGACAAAGCAAATACAGCCAAAATGATCGAGGAAGCACTGGATGTGGAACCAGTTGGGGCTGATCAAGTTTCATCAGAAAGATTTCATTCCTGACTCTGGCACAGCTCTCGGAGAGGCTTGAAACTGGCCAAACCCTGTGTCTCTGTTTCTCATCCAGCTGAAGAAGACAGTGACACTTGCCTTCCACAGGAAGGAGATGGAGGCCTTTGGCTGAAAGTCATCCTGCCAGGTGTGGGCGTGCAACTGCTCGTGTGCTGATACGTGAAGCTGCTTGGCCCTCAGCCAGCCACGCACCTCGAGTCCCCTTGGGGACAGCAGGACTTAAACATTTGCTGGAGTTGAAGCATGTGCTGAAACACTTGCAAATGCAGGTCTTTGTGACTAGAGGCACTTATGTGATAGGATGATTAAGTTCACGTTCTCTGATATTTCTGAGAATCCTGTGTCTTCCCTATTAGAGAAAAAAAAAAAACAAAACAAAACAAAACCTTGGCTTCTGTGGCTCTGTGCTTACCACAATGTAATTTTAATGACTTTTTTTTTTTTGTATTTGTAGTAAAGCCATGGCTTTAGGTTTTTATAGGTCTTATTGAAGAAAGACTGGGAAAGGGGAAGAAGCAATCTAATTCAAACACTGTATCCGTTTCGGGGCTGAAAAGCAACTGTTGCATTGCATAATAAGAAAAACTCACTCAAAAATATGAAGTTAATGATATTACTAGAAGCAGGTTAAAAAGTTGGTTACGGAAGCTGAGCTGTATAAATAAGAGCAAATTCTAAGCTGAGGTCTCTGAAATGCCAATTACAGTCACTTGAGTACATGGGGGCATACTGAGCTTTTGCTGGGAGAGTTAATGAGCAATTTCATAACATGCTATATATCACTTTAAGAAGACATGATAAATTGCCACTAATGGTATTGTGTGTATAAATGGGAGCTGGTTTTGCTCTGCGTTTAGTTCTAGTGATTGGGTGGTACACCTGGAAAGACTTGTATTTTAATGGGGCCTTTTTAGCACTTTTGCACCTCGTATGTTCTGGATTATATATGATTGATGGCTTTGAATGTATGGGAAGGAAAGATATGTAGATCTTAATGCTTTTAAACCATTTGTTTTCCAGTCTCTGTAAAAGGCCTCTCTGTTTTCTGGGTAATGGTTTATACTTCTCAAGTAAACAGAACTATGGTTCTGGGACTTTGCCTTTTAACACTATAAATCCAGTGTTTTTTTATAGGAGGGTCATTCAGTTTACAGTGCTCTTAAGAAAAGATAGCTACTTCCATGCTACTCATTAAAGACAAATAAGTAGGTGGTTCAGTAAAAGGATAATTCGATGCATGGAGTATATAATAAAATAAAATCAGAGTTTGCTTTGATTTCATTCTGGGCATTTTCCTAGTTCCCATTTCACATGGTGAGTAAAATCTCTTTCTCCCCTGAGTCACACCAATTTCTTCACAGCCACAACTGTTCTGACTTCCCCCGTCTCCTGCTGGACCCCGTCGGTGCTTGCTTCGCCCAAAGGGGTTGCTGTCGAGCAGCGTTAAAGCCTTCTCCTCTCCCCCTCCAACCTGGGGAAAGACAGACCCAAACTGGAAATCAAACCCCAGAGGCTTCCCCTCTGGAAATGTAGGCGTACTCTCGGATGGCTTCCCATTGATACCCTAGCGTAGCATTCGGCTCTTGCTTGTTTTTAAGCTTCCACGTGTGCTTGGAGCCCAGCAAATCTCCGGCATGTTTCTTGCATGTGCAAAAATTGCTTCTTCTGGAAGGAAAACTCTTAATACTGGCCAGAGCCCCGAGGAGCGCTGAGACGTCTGAGGCAGGCTTCTCCTGCAGCTCTTTCCATCTGCCTCAGTCCCGTGGCCTTTTGCCCTTCAAATCCTTGGGCAGATTTTGAGCTGATTTTAGCAGAAGAACCACAAACTAACTTTTACTGCAGCGTGGTTTAACACTGCAGGGTTGAAAGGCAAGTGCATTAACCCCTGAAGCTCCATGTTTTACTATATTGCTAATTGCCACTTGTTCTCTGTACTTTGTCACTTGTACCTGAATTTTTCAGCTCGTGTCATTTGCAGACTGTTGTTGATCCTCAGCATTATCTGTAAAGTGGTGCCTCCTCTTAGCTGGGTTGCTGGTTTCTATTTGTAAAATAAAACAGAAATCAGGTATATCCTATAGCATTTCCTGCCCAGGCTGTTATCTATTGCCCTAGGACTGGAGTTCACAGATGAGATGTAAAGATCCACAGGCTTTCCTTCACTGTCTCCAGCATCTCACATACCTGTTGTTCAGAAGCTAGACTGATATTCTTTAGAATAATAAAGCAGAGCTTACTCTATATTTCTCAGTTTCACGTCCCTGTGTCTTCATTGTCAGGTTGAAAGTCCAACTGGGGAAAGAGATTAGATGACTTTACAACGGCTCTGCTTTTTAAATGCTTGCTTGTTAAAATTAAATCTCTGAATAATTACTCCAAGGTACTTTGCCCCTCCTTCCTATACCGCCTTATATTTAGTTTCCATTCTTTGCAGGTATTTCATAAAACCGAAAGAGAGATGAGGCTCCTGTGTGTTGGGTTTGGTGGGCCAGGATCACACAGTCAGGTTGGTGTCCAACTAATGCCATCAGGAGTTATGTGCCCATGCAGTTTCATGACCTGGTCACACTACACAAGCCCACCATGAGGGTCAGTCCCTGTTCCCGATACTTAATGATGTCACCAGGCAAGAGAGAAATCACAACCCCCGTGTTACGAAGGACACGGTTACATGACTTCTCAGACGTGTGTCAGGGCAGGGAGCCAAACCCAGTTCTCCAAATGCAGATGCTCTAAGCACAAGACCAGCTTTTCTGGTGTTGCAGAGAAGCTGGGATTTTCTCCCAACTTGTGAAATTATTAGTTGAAAAAGTATCTTAAGCTAGCCTAAGTGTATAGAGTGTGTATTAATTTGAAAGCTGGGTTATTAAACTGCTAGAATAGCATGAGTAGAAATGCGTATGTGCAAAGGTGTGTTCTAACAATTTTTGCTCTCCTCTCTGATATTTATATTTAAAGTATGATGCTGTGACCTGCTTGAGTTTAACTGCGAAGTATAGATGACCAACTTATCTTTCTACTGTAACACAAAATAATTAAATACTAGGAGAAATGCAGAAGATAAATTACTTTTGTAGCTTAATAGCTTATGCTTAACAAAACAAGTGATTATTGTTAGCACTTTGGAAATAACAGGCAAATTTGCTACTTTTTATTTTAAAGTTGAAATATTCCTGCTGTCTAAGACAGCAGAGCTAGGGTTTCTTTAGTATATCTTTTTTTCATGTTTCTTAGTATGCTGATGCAGTGGAGGAATGCTTTTCTGTGAATTATGTGATACCAGTATCATCGCAACTTAAAGGAAGTCATATCTAATAGAATGTGCTGGTACCCAGTTGTGGTTTTGCTTTTGGTGTATATATATGTGTTTGTTCCCTGTAACTCCTAGCACAGGGAATCTGTGTTTGTAGTAATTATTATCTTTACATTGCATTGTTTCATGACTCATAAAGAGTCACCACTTGAAATCTTGGGAGCCTAAATACTTCGGGTCTAGGCATGAGGAAAGAAATGAGAAAGAAAGAAATAAACCCAGGTTTGGTGAGCAGTGTGCCTTGGTTGTGCTTCCAGCTGCTTTATTTGCATTTGAAATAGTAGTTAACATCTTTTGGGCTGTTTGGGGGATTTTTGGAGCAGAAGAGTGTTTGAGAGTGCACTAGAGTAACTACTACTTTTTAAATGAAAATTATTGCAAAGAGGCACACTAAATATCATTGTTTAATTGTCTGTGTTGACTTCAGTAGGTTAAAAGCTGGATGGAGATGCTTTTGAACAATCTAAACTCTCTCACTATAAATATTGTAAATGATATCTGCTTTTGTCAAATGTTCCATACATGCTATAGTCATATTCAGTGTTGTGACCTAATTACGTGTTATGTGGCATTTAAATCCTCTTTGTGGACTTTTTAGTGCAAAGCCTAACCTACATCCTATCCCAAAGTATTTTGAGACAAATATGCTTGGTTTTATTCAAATGAATGTATCTAAACTACCTAGTGTTTAGATAGAATGTCTTGTCCTCAACAGCCCTGTGTTCAGGGATATTGTTATTTATTCTTTATCTCAGACAGGATTTGAGCATGGTATGGACATTGCCTGTCCAGGATTTCGTAGGCACACTTGAGCATCCTCTGCCCGTGCAAGAAATTTGCTCAAGATGAGAAATCTTCATGTGGAAAATAGGATAAGGATAGTCTGTATGGTGTTGAACCCCAGCCTGCTGAGTCCAGAAGGGAGCCAAAGCGTGTAAGGAGGCCTGTGAAAAGTCTCAGTGATGCAAGGTTGATGTTTGCTTTGAGCACAGCAGAGCGAGCTGCTGAAGATCATCTGAAAACCATCCAGAGTGACCTGCCCTGTGTCAGGTTGCACGTTGTCTACAGAGCCAGGAACCGAACCCATCTCTCTTAAGTGACTCCACTGCTCTGGGTAAATCAGTTATTTCTTCCGTAATACATTTAAACATGTACTCTGTACCATAGTTAAGCACAGTGAAAAATCTTACCTCATTTAGAAAAAAAAAAAAAAAAGCCTAGGAGTTAGCTTAGGGAAGGGGGAAGAAGCAAGACAGACAACTTGCAATCCAGCCCTCATATGAAAGTTGCCCCAGGCAATTTTGTTATGTCCACAGAAGCATATGATATTCATTGCATGGGCCCATCATTAATGCTGACTCTCTGGGAACCTGTCTTATGTTGTTTCCACTTGGGGCAGGTTAGCTAGAAAATTGATCCGATTTTATTAAAGAGTCATTTTCTTTGCTGTCTGGCAGTGGTCTCTGAAAAGGTGTTTTGTCTTGTTAACACTTGGTGATTTTTCTAATAGCATCTCAGAAGTCTGATGCCCAAATTGAGTTTCACACACAAAACAGCTTTGTGGCTAAATTTTTGACTCCCAACATGGACAGTTTAAAATGGAACTCAAAGGATCCCTCCCCGTTTATGCTGTAGGTGAAACCATTGTTTTTATTCACATCCCTTTAATTAAAAATTGAATACATTTACATTTACAGAGGGTTAATTATCCACCCTTTTTTTATATACATTTGACTATAAACAAATGGTGGTATTTAGTCTATGGTTCATGATTTCTCACAGTCAGACACTTCACTTAGTCTTTGAAGCAATCATCGTATTCCATGGTAGTAAATTCTCTCTTATTCTCTGCTCTTACTCTCCCTGGATGGAATCTATCTTCCACCCAGACTGAGCGAGTTTTGAACAAAAATACAAAATAAAAGAAATCCCACCTCTCTTCTTGTTTGGGGGAGTAAGACCTGTGTGTAATAAAGAAGCAACTTTATTTTGCTTAAAGGTTTTTTTGAAAATTCCCACTTAGCTGCCTATTGATCAAAGGATAGCGGTTTAGTCAGGCTGATGGCTTAGAGGGATAAGATCTGTGAGAAAGAATCTTGCCTCTGACTGACTTTATTGTGTAGGCAGTAGGGGATTCCTTCTAGTGGTTTAAAAAAAAATTATATATATAAAAAATTTGTCTTTTGGAGATGTGATAGTGAGAAACAGATTTTAGGACAGAGCAGATAGAGGTGCAGATTGTAAAAACATTCTCAGAACATGTTTCTTTAAAATTATCTGCCAACAAACCTTTGTAACAGGAACCTGATATTCCCCAAAGCCCAGCAGCTGAGGCCAGATGTTCATTAGTGGTGTAAGCAGAGGCCACCATCAACTGGGATGAAGTCAGGATGGAGCCTAGTGTGAGAAGTGTGTATGGAACTGGGGTGGGCTCATGTGAAAGCTGTGGTCCAGGAGGAAATCTTGCAGCCTGTAGCTGTTGGTCTTGGTGGTACAGGAGCCGGGGGGGGAGAACTGAATGGAGGATGGGATACCATCTGAAGTGAATTGACAGGATGCTCAGTGCCTCTTACGGACGTGCTCACGAGCAGAGAAAGGGGATGATGTGCTGAGTAAGGAACCTTGACACGTTCTTCTACAATAGATTAATGAACCAAATACAAGGCAAGGGAAAACTAAGGATGCTGTTCCATAACACAGGTGTGCTTACACCCACAGAGTTCTCTTCTTAGACTGACTTAGAAGACTGACTTCAAGAATTTGGGGCTCAGACACCTGTTGCAAACCAGCATGATGCTGAGCTGTAGCTAATGGTCTACCTTAAATGCAGCCTAATTTTTTTTAATTTAATAAAGTCATTAAATAAATTCAAACAAGATTCAAACAGCCCATTTTTAGGTTCAAGCTTTGCACTAGTTGAACTTGGAATTAATTTTTGGTAACTAAAAATAGCATATTGATTTTCAGAAACTTCCCTTGGGAATGGTCTTAGAACTGTCTTTCCTGCCATAAATCCCTTTCTGGTTGCACAGAAATCTGGCAAAGATCCTGCAGATGTGTGAGGTTTCATTCCTTTTTTAGAATTCTTACCTTTTTCAATTTGGGATTGGCTATACAGGAATCTGAAGTCAATCAACACGGCAAAGATCTTACATCATGTAAAGTGCTGAATCAGACCCTACACCTCTTTCTCCCAGACTTTAGTTTCTACACAGCATGCCTGAAAAAAATGAATTTGTAAAGGTGATGGGGAAGCACTCTCAGCCAGTATGTGTCCCTGAGTCCTCCCTCCCTTCTTCTGGGGGGCTGGAGCAGAGGGCAGGATGGCACAGGGACAGTGCTCAGCCTCAGCCAACCAGGCTCAGAGGAACCGCTGGCTGCAGCTTCCCAAGTGACTGCTGAAGTTATTCCAAAGTGTAAAATTATGGTTGAACCTGCTTTATAATAACCATCTCCTGAAATAATTGGAACAGACACTGTTTTAAAGAGTTGAGCATTATAATCTGTCTTTACCATGGAAATTTTTTCCCTCTTGCAAATTATTCTAAATGTTTCCCAGGTCGCAGGACACATCGGTGATGTTATTTTCTTGGTTTGTTTTGCTTGCTGTCTCAAAGCATAGAACACGCACATTACCTCCCATAACTCAAGATCTGTCATAAGCAGGTCTTTAGCTATATTTCCGTCTTTGGTTGGTTTATTTTATTTTATTTTATTTTATTTTATTTTATTTTATTTTATTTTATTTTATTTTATTTTATTTTATGTTTTGTTTATTCTGGTTTTAGGGATAAGGAAAGCTAATACTTTAACAGATCACAGTCTGTTTGCCCTTTCTCTTTACCGACTTCCTTCAACCCTTCAAATATTTTGAACCTATTTTATGAAAGAGTGGAGCATTTTACTTGCCCTTGAGCATGTAGTATATGTTCACAGAAAGGGCATCTGAATGACCCTGTGGAGATCCTCTCTGTGACTTCTCTTTTGCAATCCCATCTGCACCCTCACAAAATACGGCCAGAAATGAAAATCACAGCAGTGGTGTGGTGGTGGGCTGTGGGATACAGAGCTGGCTACAGCAGCCTTATGATATATATATGATCCTTGTGTTTCAGATGATCCTCCCTCTTCTTTTGACATTTTACTTGGAAATATGAATTTATGTGCATCTAGATGATGCAATGCTATAGGTAAAGCTTCCAGTCAGTCTTATGCACAAGTCAGTATCAGAATTTTAGCTTTATATTCCTTTAGGTATGTAGCTCACTGCACAGCTTTATTTTCCCACTGCAGTTATCCATTAGCTTAAGACTTTCATAACCCAGGAGGACACTTAAATCTCTCTTCAATCATTATGCCTCTGAACACTTTCCCCTAATGTCTTGGCTTTCTTTTGGAACCTTTTGTCTTACGATTTTTATCCTGCATTTACCTGCATTGAATTGCATTTGCTGTAGTACAAGAATTTTCCTGAATTACTCTAACCCCATTTATTCTTGATGGTTAAGGTGATGCCATGTGGGGAGAGAGAAAGGTATGTGCTCTACTCCTCAGCCATCTGTCAGATGCTGAACTTAGTGCCCCTCAGCTTTCTGGCTCTCCCCACCTGCATCCCAATACAAAGCATGTGAGGATCCCCCAAAGCTCTGGTATCTAAATGCTGCTGGGTCCCACCCTCCTTCAGTTTTGCTTCCTGCCACCACCGACTATCTTGTGCCTCAGCGAGGGAGAGGACGGCAGTGGCAGGAACAAGCCTGCACCGTGTTGACGGATCCAACAAGAAAGTCAAATTGTGAGAGCAGTGCCAGCAGGGCTCTGCGTCCTGCAGCACCCACGGGGCTTCGCTCAGGCTCTCTAGCATAGACGTTGACCTGAAAACACTTTCAGAAGTCGTCATTAGAGTCATGTGGATCTCCTTATGCATAATCTTTTTTTAAAACAACAAAACAGTTTGTGCTGTCTCCAGGATTCATAGGAGCCAGCTATTTCAGAGTGTTATTTACTTTTATGATGTTTATCTTTCGCCCACTGGTGGGTGTGAACATCACTGGCTTTACAGTGTGCAAAGCAACGACCTAGGACTATTTTTGCATCAGACTTTTTTTTTTTGCCATTCTAGTTTACACAAACTTTTCTTTTAAGGATCCCTCAGAGCTGTAAAAACAATATAGCACAATCTGATGCTTCACGATTAAGAAGAGGAAATTAAAACACCCTATGTTTTTCATTTTAGAATTAAGGACTATGTAAAGAAACCAGTGTTATTTAAGGCATAAAGTATGAATTATTTTGATTATTTCATTCCAGTCACTTTTTTCTCCTATTTTTGATTAATGAGGCAACATAAAAATAGAATAAACCTGGCGTTTTAAATCAGGGATGATTTAAATGGAAATCTAATAATTTAGAGTGGCTTACCCATCTGTCTGTAAGTGTGGATATTACTTGACATAGTGCACATGTATCATCCTTTTTCTATAGTTTATTTATAATTGTTTAACTTGAAATTATTTTCTTCTTCTTCTCCCTTAGCCAGGCAAGAGTTCCTATTCACTAGAATTAACTGGTAACGGTGCTTTACACAGCCAATAATTGAAATTCTTGTACAACCTTAACTTTATATTCTTAGAAGAATGAGATTTTGCTAATGGTTTGTTTTTTTTTTAGTAAAAAGTAAATTGATACTCATAAAGAACTTACTTACTGCCTGGCCTTTTATTTGAAGGGCATATAAGTATGAGATTATTAAATACACAGGTGCCCTAAGACGTTTAAATTCTGTGTATAAGAATAAAGACATCGTTAGCTGATGTGACTTTGCCTCTGACCTGCAAAGTAGAAAGTCAGAATCAAGTTCTTTGTCTGGTGAAGCATTGGCATCCATCCTTCCGATTGCAGAGTTGTGCTTGCTGAGACATAGTTCCTTGTGTATTATGCTGTTTACCTAAGGGTTATATTCAAGATACTCTCTGAACAGCTTGGTTGATTATTGAAAAACGCCTTATAGTAACTTCCTGCCTAAGTTGATCGATATTAGTGCACAGCTTTACGTGGGAGGGAGGGAGCTATTTAAACATTGAGAGCCTCCGGGATAACAGGGAATGAAAAAATAATGCAGAACAAATATGTTGAAGGGTTCAAGAGAGAAGAATATCTTGGCTTGGTGCAGGGGGAAAGAAAAAAAAAAAAAAGTTGTTAAATTGCAGCAGAAAAACCATTTGAATTCACTATTAATAAAGTGAAGGTGGATTTTTCCCTAGGCCAAAAAATAAGGGAAGGAAAAAAAGAAAAGCAAATCCAACAAATTGTACTGCTCTTTAATGTAGAGAGAAGCTGAGTTATCTACATGCATCCTCCCATAGAAAGCTCGCCTTCAGTCCAAGTCTCTGAGAAGTTCTTGGTCTTTGGCTGTACTAAATCCCCAGCTGGGACTCATTCCCTCTCCCCAGAGCAGGCAAAATTCAGAGATACCTATTTCTGTGCCAGGAACACCAGAAAAGGAAAACTTCACTCTTTCTACCTCTTAGAACGTGTAGCAGTGCAGAGTGGAATGGTCCTAGCATCTGAAAATGATGCATTTTTCCCCCCTTCACAAACATGTAATAATTAAAAGATAAATATTGCAATGTTTTATTTCAATCTGTAGAATTTTGCAACGTTCAAATAACCTGTGACATTTTAGATACCCTGATGGAGAACACGGGCGTCTTTTTGGTTTGTTGGTGAGAATGTGAAGGGAGGACATGATGCTGCAAAAGAGACTTCCTCCTCTGTTCTTCACAGAAATTAAAAATGAAAGACTCACAGGGGTATTGTGGCAGATGATATTCAAACAAATTGGAAGTCAAGAGAGATATCTTTTCCACTAATTTTTTTCTGACTTTTGCAAGGCCTGTAAACTTCCCACATCTCCATTCCCTGTGTGTAAATTATGAGTTTTTGGGTTTGTCCATTCATATTGAAGGGCAATGGGAGAAAGGAAGAAATGGGACTGTACCACGGGAAATGGGAAACAGATTGATCTCTTTCACAGAGCAAGATGGAAGATGAAAACCTAATTTCTGCTGGGGGGACATGGGAAGCAAACTGACTTGCTGAAAGATCTTTGGACACAGAGTGAAAATTGTATTGCACCTGTAAAAACCTAGTGTTGAAAAACCTTCTCTGGTGTGTGTGGTTAAACTGATGTAGGAAGAGGAGGCTTTGACTACAGAGCCAAACAGGATGGGAACAGGATAGGTTCCTCTAGTAGGTCAATTGGTGTTAGCTTTCAAAATTTAAAGAAGTTTGGAGTACTTAGCATCCTTTTTTATCAGTTGTATGGCACGTGCATGTTAAGGAGCAGATTGAACTTCCATCATTGTGGAGAGTGAGATGGGAAAGCAATCAGTGTATAACTCCCCATCGCTTTAACCGCTTTCTGCTTTGTTTCAGCCATGTTTGAGACTGATGGGGGATTGATGGGAAGGCAGTGATGACTCTTCCTATGAATGCTCCTTAAATATAATCCTGGCATAACTCTGCTTACCATGCTGTGCAGAAGCTCTGCAGCTTCGTAGGAAAGGTGGAGCTCTAAGAACAGTCATAGAAGTGCTTTGCAGTGTAGAATACCTTTTCTTAATCCAATCAAGTTAGCAACGTGTCTGATTGTTGGACCGTGATGGAAAAAGGATTCTGTGGGGCCCGGGAAAGGGTGGATCCAGTTCCTGCCTGTGCTAACCGGCAACATCGACAGCTGCCCTTGACTTGGGAAACATATTTTAGGAAGTCTCACGACTCTAGCACAGGACTGTAATTTTGCTTTGTGACTCATGTTGAGATACAGTCCCTGTGTGTCTTTTTGTCTGGGCACCTAATAAAGCTCAGACCACGCCTGTTTATGGATGCAGCAAAATGGCAGGGAGCTTATTTTTATACCATTGATTCTGATGAATGCCATTTATAATCAACACCTCCATGAGGAACTGGCTTGTGTGCAGAAATGCTCTGTAATTGAAGGGTGCTCGTCAGCAGCGCAATGTGGTCCCAGTGTGTTTCTCTCGTGAAAGCCAGAACCATTACAGTTACAGAATAGCAAATGCTTTGAATGGATAATGTTTATTTTATGATTTCTATGATCTTATGTATCTTTTGACAATTTTCAAGATCATTCTTGTTGATAAAAAAGTGGAATATGGTCACTTTAGAATGAGATAATTCGTTCTGTGAAGGGACCAGATGACAATTTTGGGAAGCGTCCCTGTCCTACAGAGCACGCAGGTCACTGTGCTTTTCTGATGAGACAGAAAAACGACTTGCAAGAAGCTGTTAGGTTAATTACTCTTTAGAAAAAGGGGTTAAATACTAAGAAGCGTGCAGCACTTTTTATAGAGTGATGGCTGCTGGCAGATTGAAACAACAAAAATATTTTGGAAGTGACACCCCCCGCCCCCCTTTTGGAGCTGTGAATTTTGACAATGGCTTTTGAGCTGGCAAGGTTCAAATGGGCCTCAAATGAAACTGCATTTTAATGCAGGTTTGAATTAAAAGTGAAGGAACAATTTGAAAAATCCGTGATAGAGATCTAAGGGATGGTCAATTACGTTTTTTCCACAGACTGTGACATGGGCTTGGAGGATGCTTACAGTCTGTTTTGCCCAGAGCACCTTCTTTTCAAACTGAGCGGTACTCGACAGGATCAGAAGCACTACCTGTTTTTACTGCCTGGCGCTAACAAATTCATCTTCAGACCTCTGTTTGCTCAGTTATTGCTGTCAACATTCTGGGTCGATTTTGGCAGGATGCAGTTCCCCATTCCCCCCTGCCCCAGCAGTAGAGGTACATGTAGTGCTCGCAGCACACGGTGTATGTGCACGCTGCATGTCATGGCCAACATGGAGCTTATGGTCATCAATCATTCGATTGTTCTTTAAACACTGTTTTAACAGGCATTCGTTGTATAAATGGATCAGGTTATTGACCTTTGCCAGCAATTGCTTGCTACATGTCATCGTGGCTTAATGACATTATCAAGGAACATATTCTGTATTGTAGATACTTTAAAGGGTTCATGCATTGTCTCTCACTAGGACACATGGCTGGCTAAAGTATCTTGAATTAGCAACTTATTTGATGTCATTATTAAAGTATGCAGAGCATTTCCAGCTACTTACTGAATAGGAGAGTGAAATACTTCTCTTTTCTACAAAAGCAAAGCCTAGGAAGAGGAGTTATTTGTCATAGTGGAATACTTGTTTTGAAATCCTGCTTCTTTCTCCTTTACAATTTAATCCTCTACCTAGAACAGAGGAGTGCAGTCCTCTGAATATCCTGTGAAAATTGTTTGACTGGTCTGCAAAGCTCCAGCTGCAACTCCTCCATTTCTAGGAATACTATAGATCTAATTGGCACTATTAAATCATTACGGCACATAATAGATGGAACTTCTGACTAAATCAACTATGTTTTTAATGAAGATAAGGGTTTTTAAATTAGAATGGATACAGCATTCTTTATTTATTTGTATGGGGTGGGAAGGTTGTTAGCTGTAATGGCTGATTCAATTTAAATGAGGGAAAGTAGCCAGTATTCTGTAAAATTTTTCTTCTGGATAAAATTTAAGGTGGAACTGAATTTTCAAATCCCAAATTGTGAAATGTGAACTATGCAGCCAACTATTTGTAAGTTTTTCCAGTGTATAGATGTACTGTGGCTTCTGTGGCCCCATGACAAAATCTTGTCACAAATCAAGTTGATTTTCTTTTCACAGGAAAACATACACACATCACACAAATTACAGTCTTAGAATCATGTTGTTCTGTTGTTTGTTACATTAAAATTTGGACTCTTTGTGAATCAGAAAGAGTTCTTAAAAGCTTTAAAATCAGTATTAATCAATAAATCTTCATGCTATTGCCTGAAAATAATGAAGTAGCATTAATTTTACTTTATAGTGGAGAGACTTAGAAGCCTTGGGAACCTGCAGAATAGACAGGGCAAAAGTACAAATGTTACCCTGTTGTTCTGTAGTCAGTCCTCTTTTAATCCAAAGACTTCTTTTTTTTTTCTTTTTTTTTTTTTTACAATGTAAAGATTTTTCTACTGTATTACTCCATTATATATTAGTCTTAGTCTTTGCTTTTCTTCTGCTGTTAAGATCCTGTTTTTCAGTATTCCAGATTTTTCTCCCTACACTGTGTTTTGCTCATTAGTATATCCCAGTCAGTTCTTTAACTTTTGTCTCATTTTCCTTTCCATTGCCATTGCAGAATATCTCCTCATGTCATTTAATTTTAATGGTGCTTGTTATCACGTTTTCCTGATGCTTAATTAGCAGTGTTCCAGGGAAAAGCTGGAATATAAAGCACAAGGTCTGGGCTTGAAGAAACGTAGGATTAAGATCATAAGTAGTGAATTCTTACCCTTCTTTCTGACTTTGTGTGGCTTTAGGTTAGTTACATCCTTCTTTTGTCAGCTTCTGACCTGATGAAATATGGTAATAAGACTTTTTACTCCTGGAAATATTGTAGAGATCTCTACATTAATAGCAACTCCACAATTTCATGGATTTTAAGATTTGGGAAGAAAACTGTAATTATTTATCTAGGCGTTCTGCATTGAGGCTGCAGAAATTCAACATTTAATTCTGGAATAGAGACAGCTTTCTTCCTACATAACTGTAAACCAGGTGTAACTTCAGGGAAGGAGGGGCAACAGGCAGGTATAAAACTGGCACAGGGGAGGAGAATCAGAACATAAAAGCACTATTTGAGAGTTTCTTCTAAGTAAATCTCCTCACAGCAGTCTCCATTCTTTTAGCCAGGGTTACATTTGATTGCTGGCTTTGACAGCTCACTGTTGGCAAAAGGTTTCATAAATGTCTAATCCAGATGGATTGTTCTGTCTTCACATTTCCTTCCCACATCAATAGTGTATACTCTTACCACCCCCCTGCACCCCCTCCCCTCCCACCTGAAAAAAGGAAGGAAAAAAAAGACAGAAGGAGAGAAAAAGCTGGTTCCTTCCATTATAGGATTTAAGATAAAACAGAATATATAATCTTAATGAAGGCTGTGGTGGTGTTTTGTTTTGTTTTGGGGTTGGGGGGAAGCCAGAGCTCACAATGCATCCTTAACATCTTCAAGATAGATTCAGAACTGATATTTCGGCACCGAGACCTAACAAACATCGCATACAAAGTGCAGTAAATGCAGTATTCATAAATGTATGTGCTCTTTGTGACTTCATGTCAGCAGGGTTCTGTAGACCCTCATTTGTATCAAATAAACTTCAAATGATAAAGAATACGTGCCAGCCAGGGACGAGTATCACTTTGAATTGTTCCTTGTGTATCATAGCTGAAGTGGGAAGCATGGCCGGCTTCCTGTTTGTCAAGAGTGAAAACCGGGCACGTTTTCTGTAATTATTAGTAATAGTGCCAATTTAATAAATTATTCACTCATGACAACAGGATTTACACTCTGTTTGCCGATATCTTATGGGGGGATAGTGTTTGGTTTAGGAAAGTACAATCTGACAGTAGTGCAGTGTACATTGTAAATCCCTATGTCACACCTGCACTGCATCCGTGAAGACAAGCGCTGATGACTTGTTTCTTACAGTATGTTCCTTCTCCATCATAGATGATTATTCACATGTGCTTGCTAGATTTTGTGCTGTTACTTATCCATTCTGGGACTAGACGCTGAGAAATTCCTCTAACAGAAAGGTTGTGGCTGAGATTTCCATGGACATCAGAAGAAATTATGATGGCATGGTATATCGATGGACAAGAGAAGTCAGATCAGAGATCGTGGAGCGTGATGAGGTGATGAGTTGTTTATGCTCAGCTCCTTGCAATCATGGCAATGTGGGAGAACGTGCAGAAATGCTTGAGTAAAATTTTAACAAGTGAATGATATCTGAGCTGAGAAAGGATATACTAATAGCAAATAGGAGAAGTCAGACAGTGAAAGAATGGGCTATGTTGTTTACTGTGCTGAACTGGGAGGAGGCCATGACACGAATAGAGAGAAAAAGACAGATATGGTGCTAAAAAAGTAGTGTTTGTAGCAATGTTCTGCATTTCTGTACACGGTACATAGGTTTTTGTCAAGGCTAGAGAAAATAATGTAATAATATAAAAATAAGGGGAGAGCCTAGAAGCGGGTTTTGGAAGGTGAATGGATGGAACCAGTCTGTTTCCTATCCGTGTCATGCAGAAAGAATTGGACAGCTTGCCCAAAAATGAGGACTGAAAAAAGAAAGTTGAGTAAAAAAAGATGTTGAGGCTGTGTGGAAAAGAGGATGATCATGTTGCATGTCATGAGAATAGACGGAGTGGAGACATGTTGGGGGGATGAGGAACTTCTGTGTTGTGTTGTATTTGGGTTGAAGGCTAAGCAATGAGGGAGATGGGAGAGGAAATGGCAGAGAGGGAAATCTGTCACTTATTAAATAGTAGCTGAGTTTGTGCATGAGATTCTCCAGGCATAAATCAACTGCAGACCTATGGAGAAGGAAGGAACCAAACCCAGAGCCTTATGCAGCCCTCACGGGGAGGGGCAGGATCCTGGGTGCAAGGGGAGGTGGAGATTTCAGAGAGAAAGCATGACCAGTTGTGTCCAAGGCACGTGTGAGCTTTCATCCTCCACCAGCTCCTCGTCTCGGAAGCTTCCCTGTCCCTCCATCCACCCGTGTGTTAAGCAGAAGAGCTGGTTCTTGCCATGAGATCAGAAGGAAGCCAGTGCTCTGGGTTAGAGTTGGATTGTTTTCAAAATGCTACTTGTCTTCTAAATTGTCTCTGGGTTGAGGTGGTGCGTTTCTAAGAGGAATCCCCACACATCCCCATGGTTAAAGTGATAGTTTGAAGTTGCACCAAAAAAAGCTGATTATTTGTAAGATGTCCTGATAACAGAAGCTAAACAGGATGTGGGCCCTTCCTTGTTTTAGTGATGTTCTAGTGGAAACATTTACCCCTGTTTTACAGACAGAGTAAATAGGATAAAAGAAATAAAATTACTTGCCAAAAAATCAAACCAGAGATCTGTGGTCAGCTCATAGTCCCTTGCTCATGAGTACTCTGTTTTATTTCTTTGTAATTCAGAAGCAATTAAAGCGATACAAAAATAAAATAAAACTCAGCATGTCTTCAGCAATTTCTTTGCTAAAACTCGTGATGTGATGTGAAAGAGGTTGAGGCTTTCCCCCTTCATAATACATTAAAAAAATATTAAATTTTTCTTTTTTCTCAAGTAGGAAATATTTAATTGCCATTTAAACTGGATGTTTAAAATCCCATAGTTTTACCCACAATAATCCAAGAACATTTAATAAGTCTTAAAATATTCATAACACACGGAGATCATTACTCTTGAGACCTTTGTACAAAGCAGTGAAGTGTGTTAGACATATGGCAGAAACCTCTTCATTTCACATTTCTTGCTATAATTATATGAAAGAAAGGAAAATTCTCTGTTCTTTTCCCCATTGCAATCTGCATGCCATTGTTTTATCTGTTGTGGGCCAAAGTCATCTCATACACATGTTTGCTGAAGAACATGGAGTTAATCAGGCTTGAATGTAGCTCAGTAAATACACGCACAATAGTGGTAAATTGCTGTTTTGTTTCAGTTTTCCGTGCAGTTCTTCACATGACAAAAAAGAGGAAATAATTTATTTTTATATCCCACATGATGTTAACAGCCCAAACTGTGTTGCATGACAGATGCTGGTACCTAGTTTTTATGTTATTGGTAATTATCTAAAGTCGTTAATTGCTGTTGCATTGGGTATTAAGAAAAAAAAAAAACAACAACCCAACAATTGATATATCCTGCATTGGGAATGTATCATAAATATCAGAAGCCTTTGTCACGGTGCTGACAGTTTGTAGAGAGGATGAACAATTTTATTTTAATTGTATTTCAACATTATTGTCTAAAGTCAGGTGGAACCTCCATGGATTATATCTAAAATAAAACTGTGGTTACAGTATATGGTCATAATCCCCAGATCTGTTGTGTCGAAATGACAGTCTAATGAGTAGAAGTTAAAATGTCCTCTGCTTTCAAGTCATCACGGTTGTCATTTGATTAAATAATAGTGCATTCTGTTTGATGTCTGGCTTTATTATTCAGAAGCACTTCAGTATATGTGTCCTACCTTTGTATTATGTGCTCCTGGCAACCAGGTATCCATATAGGTTCTTATTTACACACCTGCGACCCATACACTGTATGTTTAGCTTGCATGTGTGCTGCTTGGATATGGAATTTTAATTATTCCTCCTAATTATGGTGCATTCACCAAAAAGAAGGGAACCATTGGTCAGGTACAAAAAGAAACTGCTTAGTATTTGAAGGAATTTGATAATTTTGTTGTAGTTCGTAGCTTGGCAGGTGGTAATAATGCTATGCCAGCACTGTCAAAATATGAAAATTAAAGTGACGATGGGTTTTAATGAAATCCATTTGACAAATATAATTAAGGTGTTTTAATATGAAGCCCTGTAATAAAGACTACCGGTGGACTCCCTGAGGTCCTGACTAATTGTGTAGATTGCTTTTAAGCTTTGAATAGTTTTATTGGATAATGAACTGTTAAGAAGTGTTAGATCTTTCTTAAGCAGAATTTGGTTTGAAAAAGAAGAGGAGAGACAGGCCTGAGGTGTGGCATTTTAAACATAATTAGAAGAGAGATTTAAGTTAACATCTTTGATCTTGCTGTCAGTTTTTGATTAGAGCTGTAAATGCTTTAATCAAGTGCAGTGTAGTCATTACATTTCTAACTGTTTTTAAACTGCGAAATTACTGAGACACTGACATCGGTTTAACACTTCTTGAGAATTTCCAGCGAAGTTATGTTTGTAAACTGGGTGTTTGCATTAAAATGTCATCCTGCAATAATTTACCAATTCAGTTGATCATGGGATAATTATATTTGGTGCTCAAATAATTTGGAAATCCTTTATGAGATTAAGCTTAATGTCATGTAGTTGAGAGTGTGTCACTTCAGATTTCATTTCAAAAATAATTTCAAATATTTTTTTTTCAATTAAAATTATATTCAAACTAGTCCTTGTAATGAGAATGACTATATAAGAAGCTAAATGCGGTATTTGGATGACTTCCATAGGAATATGATCCTTTTAAGGACAGATACTGTGTTCTGCCAATGTGGATTCCTTCCCACCCGTTTCAGAAACAGGGTAGCAGGCATAGATATTTAGCAGGTGGCCAGCAGTGCCCGAGCTGATAAGAAAATCAGGTCCTCTCAGGTCCCTCTCTCCCAAATTTAAAGGCTGCTTGAAGAAATTTCAGAAAGGTCGCGGTTTCTCTATTTTTTTACTGACATCCAAAACAGCAATAAGATGTGAAAATGGCCACAGGCAGAGGTTTGTAATGTCCGTGAGGATGGTTGGTCAGCTGGATGGCACCTGCCCATAGGTGGCACGACTTTCATTTAAATAAGAACCTGGCAGTCTGGGGTTCTTCCCAAGAGCTGACCTTGCCCTCCCTGCGTTCTTGATCTTTGAGCACGACAGAAAATCCAGATACTTGTCTCTTTACTGTGTTGGGTTAGGGGCTGCTGGCCATACTGTTCTGCTCACGTTGGTCCTCCAGAAACATAGGAAAAAACTACAGCAAAGGAAAATCTACTTAATCTGTTCTTTCTGCAGCATACAGAACTTTCACACAGGTAAATGTTAAATGGTCTGCCAGCAAGTCCTATAGAATTGTTAATTACATCCCACAGCAGACCACCTGATGTATTTGGCAGCGTGTCCTGCACACTAACATGTCTGAGGGCTGGCGGACCAGGAGAGAGGGGAGATGTCATCCAAACCTAGACTTTTTACAAAGTTCTAGTGATGTAGCGATAGGATGAGGGGTAATAGCTTCAAACTAGAAGTGGGGAGATTTAGATTAAGTATCAGGAAATTTTTTTCACTCTGAGGGTGGTGAGACACTGGCCCAGGTTGCCCAGGGAAGAAGCTGTGGCTGCCTCCTCCCTGGAGGTGTTCAAGGCCAGGCTGGATGGGGCTTGGAGCAACCTGCTCTAGTGGGAAGTGTCCCTGCCCATGGCAGGGGGGTTGGAACTCGAAGATCTTTAAGATCCCATCCAACTCTAACCGTTCTGTGATTCTGTGATCTTTCCAGAGACTGTTCAGTGATAACCTGCCCTGTTCTGGAGCAGTTTGTTTTTAGAAGTCTACAGGTTTTCCACCAGTTAAACCATACAACAGCAGTCTAATGTAGAGATGTTTAAAGCGTCCCTTGTCGTTGCTGATTTCCTGTATTAGAGGAAATCACACTTATCATCTTTGATTCTTACTGAAAAACCACTCTTTGCAACAATTTTTCTGTGCAGGGATGCCTTCAAAATAAGTTGTGTCTACATACAGTAAAGGGCCCGTGTAAGTCTACCTCTTAAACACCACCTGAAAAGTTTAACTTGATCCTTAAAAATATGATTCTGCTCTGAGGCAGGCTGTAAAAAATGTTATTATGGGAAAGTCTTTATTTCCATCTCAGCAATTTCCAGAAGAAATATCTTTCTTTGACAAGAGACTTTTTTAAATTTTTTTTTATTTTTTTAAAATATACATAGCTCTGCAAACTCAGCCTGGATTTTAAAATCAGTTTGGATTCTTTCCTTCTCATATGCCTCCTGATAACCATGATTTGCCAGGCCATTGGGTATTCTTCACTGTTCTCTCTCTTGCCTTCCTGTGGGTTTATTGAGATAGTGTTCTGCTCAGCATTAGTCTGTACAATTGAAGGCAACTTTGCAGATGGAAATAACTAGCACTTAGCTCGTGTGTGAAAAAGGAGCAGAATCAATAGCTGCATTGGTCCTGCAGGGAAAAAAATAAAATATAAACAAAGGAAAAAGGACTTGAAAAGTGAAGGTACAAGTGGAGGAAAACAGAATTCCATAAGAATCATGCTTTGTAAGCAGCACAGAGATGTTTTTGTTGATGTTTTGTCCTTTAGGTGCAGGTTTTTAAACTACTGTGTATTTCAAATGAACACAAAGTCTAATTGATTTGTGTAAATATCATTATGTATAAAATCAAGATGCAAAACATAATAAAATATGTAAACTGCTAAACTTCATCACCAAGCAAAAGTACAGCAGCTAAGAGAGCATTTCCTAGAGATCCTTCAAGAAGCCAGAATAAAATTCGGGGGCAGAGCTGGGACTGCAGCCAGCCCAATAAGCTACAGACTGTCCCTTCCCTCTGCACCTTGTCCTTCCATCTCCAAGTAGCTGCTTCAGATCTCCAGAGTCCTCCTAGAAGAAACATCCTTCTCTGCAAGCAAAACCACTATCACAACAAACCGGTGTGCGTTATACATCACACAGTTTTCTAGTTGTAAATTACCCACTGAATAAACTAACATTGTCTCGAAAGGTTTTTTTCCACTCCAAATTGCCACTTCTTTGGAAAGATACTGCGTTTTCAAGGGAAACTGAAGCTTCATGAATAATTTTTATTTCATTTTGCCTCCTTTTAGAGTTCAACTTCTGAAAGCTTTTTTTGTTTTTGGTAGAAACCTTGAACAATAACTTTCCTCAGCAATCTCTCTATTATTTTTTAAACCTTGGTACTTTTAGCCTCCAACTTTGCAATACAGTTCTTTTATATGGCATTTACATTTTGAGTGGTTCAGTTGGTGGAAAAATGGGAAATGTTGAAAGGGGGAGCTAATTAATGTTTCCTCAGCCTCTCTCAAGTAAGCTATTGTGTTAGAGTTTTGCCATGTTTGTAATTTATGCCTGTTAAACCTTTGCTTTATCGTCTATTACTGACTTCTAGGCTTTTGCTTGCACTTACTGTCTGTAACAAGCATTTCATTTTATAAGGAGAGAAAATGGTTTCAGTTATTTTTACTGTACCCGGAAAGGAGAATGGGATTTGCAAATGATAAATGGGGAAGTTGACTAGCTAACTAATAAAGATTTGTCTTAATCAAGTATGATTTGTCAGAACAGGAGCGCACTGGGGTCAGGGCACACGCAATGAATAATACAGCATTCACTGGAGAAAAGGACCAGGCAAAAGGCCTCATAAATATGCTGCGATTACCCATTGCTAATTCGTATTCAAAGAATGAGATGCACTGAAGCCAGCTTCGAGGTTGCTGAGCTGTTCACCTGCTTTGTGGGCTTTCTGATGTTTAAGAAAGTTTAATATATATATATATATATATACACACATACACACACACATATACTGTCTTTAGGTTGCTTTATTTTTGCACAGAGTGCTACACTTTTTGGTCAATGATTTTAAGCATTATTTATTAATCATCCTCTAGGTTTGTTTTCTTTTTCTAATGTCTGGACACTATTTTATTTCTGTTTTATTGTTGTTTAAATATGAATGCGAATACAGCAGGAGATAGTTCCATTCACATTTAAAATGAATTGCTGAACAGTGCAAGAAAGGTTAAAACACTCTAGCTCCGTGGAAGTATTAAAGATCAAAGAAACGTAGACTTCTGCTTGTGTTGCAGCTTCGCTGACTTCCTAACAGGTCTGTGGTTTCAGGATAAACCTGGTACATCAGGATGTTGGGGGAAACCTGAACAAACCCAAATGTCATTTTATATTTGTTGACTTTGCTTTTTGGTTCAAGGAGCCATTGCTCAGGTTGAAAGAGTTGAAGGACAGACTCTTCTCATAGATTTTCTGATGTCCAGAAACTGAGATGTGGCAAAGCAGCTTATTCCTAGTGATAAGTTCTATCCTTCAAGACCCATTTACATATATGGGTCACAAAGAGTCAGTTTAGATATATATATATTAAATTGTTCCAATGTTTACAGATATAACTAGCAGACTTTGTTCTTCATCTTTGTATTGTTTAAATGTCATATGCTGCAGGTTTTTTGTAGCTCAATAAGTTTGGAAAAAATCTCCACACTTATTTTAACATTTCAAAAACATTTTCTTCTCTTTTGAAAACCTAATGTGACTTTGTTTTCAGCTTGGCTGATAGTCTGGCTCATCTATTTTGTACTCAGCTCTGTGTCTTGAAGTGCATTTATTGCTTTAAGAGTAAATCAGCTATAGAGGTAGGGCCAACTTTACAAGCCTCGAGCTGCTGAACGCAGGAGGCTGAGTTGCCAACTCTCTGCCTACACATTTTAAGTCTTTGAAATAACCAGTACCGCAGGGCCCAGAGTAACTATTTACAGTGCTTTGAGTTTATAGCAAACTTGGTAGATGGTGGAGCATTTTTGATTGAATTATGACCATGAATCCAGCCTTAGTTAGAAGAACCAGAGTTCACTGTTGTGTCATCTCAGTGCTGTTTGGAGCCATAGGTTTAATTAAGCGATGGTTTGTGTCTCAAGTTTTAGAGGGTGTCTTTCTGCAACTTAATTTAGATGCAGTTGGAATTGTTAATACTCTCCCCTGCTAAACTGGTTGCAGAAAAGTCCAGGATCAGCAGTAGGGTGATGAAGACAGCATCTATTCCCTGCACCAAGCCCAGAGTGAGCAGGGGCTTCCATCCTGACAGCGCCTAAAGGAACAGGAAAAGAAGATACCCAGGGCTGGTTTCCAACTAACATGAGTGATTGATAGGGGGATAGCAAATTGTTTACTTATTGATGTGCTAAGCAAGTATCTCTTTTACCTGAGAGCTTTTTTGAAGGAAGAGGGGGGGCCTTAAAAAAAGATGCGAAGGGAGGAATTTGGGGTGGATGAGTGTTGCCTGGCTGGCGCATGGTTAGAACAATGGCCAGACTGCAATGTAGACAAGTGCTCAGGAGAATCAAAGTCTGCCACCTCCTGTGAACGTTGCCGTGAGGATGTTAGTGAGGGAGCTCAGATAGATGGGTGACAGGAGTAGACAGAAAAAAAAATACATCAGTTAGTGAGAGATGAGTAGTTTTATACCAGCAGATTGATGTAAGTTAGGTTTTCAGAGAAGGTATGAAACCTTAGAAAAAGAAAAGGCTACTGCAGGTGAAGTTACTAGGTCTGCCATATATCATCTTTCTCCTTTCTTTTTCCTATTTTCTTCTCATTTGTCTACTTTTTTTTTTTCCTGGGGAAGGACAGAATAGGCCTGGACCATGGGAGGTGTTGGTTATGAAATGTTCCCAGTTTGTTCTTAAAGGCATGCAGCATCTTCCTCAAATGTCTTTTCTTCCTTATTTTGAACAAAGCACAAAGCCTGAATTCTGCTTAGGTGTTCCGGATGTTTTTCTTTCTGGTTTCCCTGACCTCGGGATCAACGTACCCCTTTTGCTATTGGCCAATGAAAATAATTTCATGAACATCCATTATAACTTTTAGGGACCTTTTCATTTGAAAAATGGTTGTATTTTAAGTTTGGCGGACATCTTGGACTTTGGTGGATGGGGAGGTATTTTTAGGTGTTTTTTGCTTTCACAGTAACAGTGGGCAACTTCTTTTATCCTGTCTTGCAAGTGAACTTCTGACAGCTCTGGAAGTGCTGGGTGTCCTCGGTGTATGCTGTTGACTGTCAGTATTCTTTCTACCGGTACAGCACATGCTTCTGCTGAAGAGGCCAACTAGTCCCTGCAGCATGTAGCTAATTTTTATTTTATTGTGTTAAGTGACCACTTGGCAGCATGCAGATTAACTTCTCTGTGGCAGATTCTTGAGCCATTTGAGCACCAACTCTCGTGTTTCACTGCTCTGTTAATGTTCTACAAATTGTCTCTCCGCTGACTTATAGCCATTATATTATCCTTCATTTATCTGTATTAACCTGTACTTGTCGTTTAATAACTTTAATGATCTAAATCCTTCTGTCTCTAATTATATTGGCTGTTCAATGTAAGCATATTTCAACTGCGAACTTGTAAATTTATAGGACTTTTACCTGTGTCCCTGCTCTTAAAGATATGTCATCACTTTCTTTATTAACTTTTGGCTGTCAGAAGTATAAAGCATTTAACTCAATCCTGAATTCTACTGACTCCTGCAATGTGTATTCTCCAAGTTTGTAAATCTACGTGCTGTCACCTCTGAACAGCTAACATTTAAAGTTTTCTAGCATTTTTTTCCAGGAACTGCCATTGGTGATTTATCTCTGTTAGTCTCTTAAAATCTAAACTTTTAACCTGTCCAAAACAGAGCGGCTTTTGGGAAAAAAAAAGTATTGCAGCCTTGAATATGTTAATTGAGTTTCTGCCTGTGTCAGTGTAGTTCTTCTCCAAAAACCTTGCATAAGCTTTTGCTACATCTTCAGAGCATGAGATGTCTCTGTGTGAAGACAATACAGAAGTGCTTTCCACAAATGGTGTTATTCACTAGGCAAGGTGAGGATCTCAGAGTGGAAGTCTTCTCCAGCTCCTACTCTGATGCCTTCTCTCATAACACACAGTGGGTTTTTTGACTTGATTTCTAGATTCTGTAGAACAGCCATCTTGATTTTTAACATCACCTTCTGCTTTTTCCAGTGTAAATTGGTCTTTTCCCACTTCTAATTACGTAGCTCAGATTCATGCATTGGATGGATGGATGAGGTTGGGCAAATCATACTTCCAGGTGTCCTCTCCATGATTTGGTTTGATTTAAAGGTGGGGTTTTTTTTACATTTTAAACTATATCAGAATACCTGCTGTCCTATTACATGCTTCTATTTGTACACACATAAAGTACGCTTAGAGAGGAAAAGTGCCGAATAAACCATGTTGGATTCTTTTATTTTTCATATGAAAAGAAAAACGAGTACTCTGTCTTCAGAATCCATAAAACGCATGTTTATTTATCCAAAAGCCTGGAGAGGCTCATGCTGTCTCATTCCTGTCTCTTGAGTAAATATATTAGTCATTCTTAAGGAAAAAAGTATTATTGACTCAAGTGATTAGAAAAATCTCTTTCAAAATCAGTTTAGCTAATAAAGTAAATTAACGCTTAAATGGCTGGAGGCAAAAAAAGGAAAAGAAACACTAATCAAGCACAACTTAGTTTATGTCCTTGATATGTGTGTAGGTGTTAGAAATCCAGCTTTGTGGAACATACACTAAATAATTGTGATTTGTACATATAAATAAATGCTGCATATAGGTAACAGACAAATTCCAAAGCAAGGACATATTCAGGAGTGTAAAGCATCACTAGGAGTGATCCTTATCATTTGGCTTTGCCCCAGTATAAAAGTTGAAAACCTTGTGCCAGATTTTGCACACATGAAGGGGGAAGTTGGGTTTGCATTTGCTGGATTTTGGGGGTTCTGGTTTTATATCAGCTGGGGAAGGCTTTTTCATTCTTCCAATTAGGTTCAGTGTTTTAGGATAAGAAGTGTTATATTTTTTTACACAATGAAGTCATCTTGAATCAGGCACCATTTGTGTTGGACTCACAGCATAGCATTATTAAAGTGTTTAGCACTGAAGAGGCTGATTTCCCATACCTTGTTCAAACACCTTTAAGGGGGAATACATTTAGGGCTGTGAATTTTAGCATTTACCCTTTAAGGCTGATGTTTGTTAATATTAAGTTAGGTACTTTTTCCGAATATTTTTTCTGCTCATCACGGCATTGTTTAAGACTGAGATAATTGCTATATTGAATATTCCTGCCCTCTGTCAGTACATAGATAATAACGATGTAAATACATTCACCCTTCTGCTTCTCGTAGTTTAGCTGTAATTTTGGAACATGATTTTATGCATCTCTCTGGGAATTTCAGTTATAAGAAGCAGCTCTTTTGTAAGACTTGGGACTGCACTGTTCTAAACGTTGTCCGTACGTACTGACTAAAAGGTAATCCCCAAATAATTGACTTTTTAAAGATTCTATGGAAATAGCCCCATTAGTGGCAACATGCAACACCCTTCAGTTTGTATGTTGGTCTTAATTCATGCATCTGCACTACAGTATATCTTAGAAACCTGACCTTTTCACATAACTGTAGTAGCGTTGTCAATGATTTGCATCGTAAGTAGTCTGGAAAGATCTGTACGGCGCTGTTGCACTAAAAGCATGAATCTGCGACATAGATGAAGGTTGTAACTGGCAGGAAAGCATCAGAGTTGTGGGGAAACTTGAAAAATTATAGCAAGCAAATAGCAATGGTATCAAGCTTGTAATTAGTGGAACTGGGGGCTAATGTTGCCTTTTTTTCCCAGCCCTGGGCACCTTCACTTGCAAACCAAGTGAGGAGACGTGTCTTCGTGTCATTTTTAAGTCTGTATTTTATTTATTAATATTTTTGTTTGACTGCCTTGACCTTCCAACTAGAAATCAAGTTTCAGTGCCATCAGTGAATTTTCTGAGTAGAGCAAAGGATCTGAAGAGGATCTGTGGATAAAGGTGTCAATTTATGTTTGCAAACTTATTGTGAGATTATGTTACCTCCGTTATGTCTCTTTGTTCAACTTATGTTGTTATTTTAGCCCAAAAAAGGCCAAAGATCATCAACTAAAGTGCATGTAGAGTAAAGTTGCTCCTGTAAAATTGATGATCCGTCCAATTATTTATCTATAGAGGCTGCTGGGAAGAAATGCAACTATCTCAGTTCTCAGACCCCTCTGCTAGGTTGAACTTCATGGCTGAAGGTTTAATCCCTAAGTGTCATATCAACAATTCATTCTGTGATATTCTGGCTGACATGCTCTCCTTCCTTATTTATTGATGTCTTCAGTCATCGACAATGAGAGGAAAATACACTATTCGTCAAAGTGACGGTGTTTTACCCTCACTTACAGTTGATGCTGCTGTCACATTGATGGTTGGAAAATAAACTCAATCATTATAAAAAGCTAAGAGTGTGAACTTGCCAGTGACAGGAAGAAGATGAAAAAAAACAAAAAAACCCACAGTAACTTGCTTAAAATTGGTGTAATAAAAATAGAGCTGTTTCCTATAAAGATATTTTTGAGCTTTGTGAAATACCAAGCCATTTCAGCCATTTACTTTATAGTTATTCCTTTGAAGGAAAATCTGCTCCTCGCACTCCTTTATGTCTGTGCGAACATACATATAATTTTTAGCAGTAAATATTTGTTATCATTCCACCTCATGCTACTTGGTTAGTAATTTGTTGATTTTTTTCCTCTTTTTTTTAAAGGGATTTTGCTTTGTTTTTTCTCCCCCAGATTACATTGAACACATGTATCTCTTTGTGTATTACAGTATTTTGAGTGCTTTGATGAGGAAGAAGCTCAATATAGTTTCATCCAGCAAGTCCTTTGACATGCAAACATAGGCAAAGCTCTCTTGAATCACTTTCTGAGGCTGCCATTTGTGTAGCTGTACTGCACCTTACAGCATTTTAACTCAATAACCACATATCTTACCACATTTCACCTTTGGGAGGCATTGTATATACAGCTAAAAGTAAAGAGCAGCAAGCCAAGAGGGACAAGATAGCATAATGAGGATGTCAATTTGTGGTCAGATATCTGAGGAAATATTTATCTTACTTGTACCGTATTTGGCAACAGATAGAGAAATATATATGTAATGAATTTCCTTAGCCTTTATCTGGCAGAGTGTGTACTTTCTGTTAAATAGATTTAGGAAAAAAAAAATATCGCTTGTCTCAAATTTTGAAAATTTGGGGTGATTCTACTTTGGATTATTTCCTGAAAATGGACCGTATCTACTAAAAAAAAAATAAGAATAGTCACGTTTGCTCTACTAACACATTGGTGAATTTGTGATGATTGATTTTCTTGAGACTTCCCAAATAATGACATTTTAAGATCCCACTCATTCATCAGAGCAAAAGCAAAGCGTGATTTTTGCTGTTTGTGGAAAAAAAAAATAAATCATGATTTTGTTATTTTACTCCCTTTTGGTGCCTATCTCTGGCAAGGCTGCTAAGTAGCCTAAATGAATGTACGCAGAAATGCTGGTTGTCTCACACGTGCTGTGTGTCCTGAGGCAAGCTACAGCTGCTACAGCTGCTTGGGTCTCTTTTCCCATCTGTAAAATAGGAATGATTTAACTTATTTTTCTCCTTAAGGGAAATATAGAGAGGGTTTCTTAATGTTTCTATAGAGCTTTGATGATTAAAATCTCTTCTCTGTACTTGCTGCTAATATTTCAGTGTAAGAGGAACATTTGAAGCTGTTTGAAGAGTAAACTTTTGGAGCCTTGTGTTGTCTTTGTACCATTTCTTGTGGCCTCCCCACAATAATTTTGCAGCCTTTGGTTCAGCATTGGTATGGGAGCAAACAACCCCTGTGTAAACAGTGGTGATGGCAATACGTTACTATATATGTCTGCTGTTAAAAATCATCGGGATATCCATGACAGTGTATCTCTGAGCTTACCAGATATAGTCCAGGATGGAACAAAATAGACACCAGTAGCTGGTCTTAGCGTGAAGTAGCTTTTATTTAAGTATGAAATAGCTTTTATTTAAGTATCACTGGTAAATATTGGGAGGTACTGAGAGTGAATTTCTTCTAATATGACGTCTTGGTGGCTTTAGAGGTGTAAGGATGGCTGGTGATTTAGCAAAGGCTTCCTGACTTCTAAGGCAAGGAATGGGCTTGAAGAGCACGTGGGAAGCATGAACACACAGCACTTAGGGCAATCTTGAAGATCTTTTTGCCTTTGTTTCACAGCCCAAAGGTCAGCCTCGATTCCCAGCACACAGACAACCTCAAGAGATTGCAGGGGAACAGCTTATGGTTTAGTTGCTACTTCTTCAGTTTTACATCGCTTGAAAAACTTAAAATTTACTGTGATGGTGTCTTCTTCTTTGCAGTTAGGAGGAGTGATTAGGCTACCACATGTATTAAATGCTGTTGTTACAATCTAACCTGGCATTTTGAGGCCTTGCAGTCACAAGTTATATTTTTGGTAATTTACATTTTGATTTTTTAATGCAGAGCAGATTGGACAGGAGATGCTGGAAAACCTCAGCCATGACAGAGAGAAGATCCAGCGTGCCCGGGAAAGGGTAAGTTTGATAATCAGTAATTGCTGGTCTCGGATTTTATGTTTTGGGCAAGTTCTCTGTGCATGCAAAAATAATCCAGCATATTCATCATTTTTATATAAATCAGCTGCTGTCAAGAGATATAATCACCATCCGCAGAGAAGCACTTAAACAATATCTTATATGGGCCCAATTCTGCAAAGCTTTTCCTACAGGGAATCATCCTGAAGTCACCAACCCACTGTTGGAAACAGGTGGTTTTTATCATTAACATCATAATTAAGTCAGTTTTCTGCCCTTTGATATAGTGTCCATTGCAGTGACTTCTTGGATTTTCAGTGAAACCAAGTTCATTATCATGACTTAGCTCCTAACAGTTGAGCAACCTCACTCCCTGTAGCTGCAAACACTGATAATTACCTCCTTAGGCAATTCTGTGTGAAAGAGCAGGCAGTGATTTGCTACAATGCTGCTCCGTCACTGCAGTCAAGACAATATATTGGTGTCACTTTTTGGCTTCTGTTGCCTCCATAAGGATCAACTCTACTCTGTAGATTTAATGAAGATGCTGAGAAGTCCATTCCATCCAATACGTACAACTTCTCTGAACTTCAGTTTAAGAAATTTGCCTCCCTGGTTCTGATTTCTGCTCACAGAACCAGTCGTGATGGCACCAGTGTCAACAATGTCCATTACATGTCAATCAGATACTTTCCTGAGCATCCAAATTTGCCAAGGCTGAGTCCTCCAACTGGCCTTTAGTTGGCCAAGGCCACTTAAGAAAACTCCTTTTTCTGTCCCGGGGAGTTTCTTCACCTGGACAACTTTGGTAAAGCCTCATATGACAGCTTTAATGAGGCATTTTCTGTGAGCTGTACCAGTTGCTTTCTGAAGTCCTGAGGATTAGCTACTTTAAAACATTAAGTATAACTAAATCATTAAATGTAACTAAGGATTGTGAGTTTTCCATTTTGTGGAGATTTTTTAAAGACCGGGCCAGAGGGTGCTCTGCCAATGCATAATACGTTTACACTCAATATATGGCAAAATATTACTGTCTTATCAACCAAGGAACAATCTTATCTTCTGAAAGTCAAACACCAACTTGAGTATGATCAGCAGGTCTCACCAGTTTAATGTTGTGAAAATTAGGAAGATTTTCTTATGAGCAAAATTTAAGTGTGTTAGCGTCCCTATGGTTTGTTTAAATTTACACATGAGTTTTTCTGTCTCCAGAGTAAAGCATTGGAATAAAGGAAAATGCAGGATGTAGCTAGTATCAATTTGAATAAATGAGGATGATGTGCAGTGTAAAATACATGTGTGAAGAGGAATTACCTAAACTACTTTAAGCCAAAAAGAAGAGATAAAAGCTCTGCTATGAGAGTTAGATAGTTAGCTGGAGTATAAAGGAGTGTAACAGGTGCAGTGTTTTTTAGGAGATTCTCAAATTAGAATGTGTGTAATGCAGACAAGATATCAACGTCAGCACCTTGTTCATCTTCCTTTCTTTCTCATTATTACTCTTGATAATATTTTTAAAAGCTTTCATAGATTTTCCATTGCTAATATCAACTCATCTTTCAAAATGTTCTCACTGTAGCAGTTCTGCAAAACAAGAGGTTCGGTCATACACCGTTTCACAGGTTTGTGTACCACCAGTTCTTTGGCTTCTGCAAAGTGCTGGTACTGGTAAAGAAATGCTGGAAGACCTACCAGCGGTTATTTCAGTTTTAAATAAAAACAAACTTACAGTTTGAAACTCTTTATGTTGTTTGGGTTTTTTTCTGCCAATGCAGAAAGAAAAGGTGTTTTTTTAGTGTTCTCTTGGGACGTAACTAGAGATCTTCCATCTCTGTGTGTACATGTTTGTTTATTTCTTAACATTTCTTTTGCTTGTTTTGTGAGGTTTTTTATTATCATGAAAATATGAGGTCATCTTGCTTAGAGGAGTTTTGTCAAACCTCTAAGACTCAGCGTCCCTTTCCTATCAGTACTGATTCTAGCTGTCAGGTAGAATCCTGCAGCAAGAGAGGAAAGTTAGGATCAAACATATAGTGGTAAAAAGGAGAGAGCTACTTTTCTGTGAAAAGGGAGGAGAAGCCCCAAGTGTTAAATGCATCTTTATGAATAATAAAAGACCAATAAAAAGCATACATTTGTACTTCAGATTCCCTTCTAGCATAGATAAGAACTTGGCTTTTTAATGAGCCTTTTAAAAATTGCCTTGACATTTTTTCTTCTGTTGCTTGTGTCAAACTGGGCTAAAATGCTTTTCTGGAGCTTGAATTGTCTAGATGAATCAGGAAAAAAATGAGGGAATGGACTTCCTGGAATATAATGCTCATCTTTGTTCCATCATGGTACATAGTCACCGAGACCTGAGAGTTGGTGCAAGCCTTCCCACTGAATATGATACTGCTCAGAGCAAGTCTTGGTTGGTGTATCACTGCTTGGTATCCAGTCCCAGATTCTATTTGGTGCTTTCCTAATAGCTTTTATAAGAACAAAGAGGAAATTCATGCAAAAAGGTTATGTGTCATTGATTGCAACTACTGATTTCAGTAACAAGCATTAAATCTGGTAGCAAATATTTACAGTATTGGGCTCCAGAATAGAAGCTGGTTTTAATATTGCTGCAGTGCATGTATTCAAGATATAATAGTGGTTTGTTACGGTGAAGGTGATTTGTTATTGGAAGACTGCCACTTTTCTTGGCAGTGCTACTGTTTTGATGGATTTATAACACAGGATGCATTTTGTCTTCTCCAACAAAGTTGCTTTAGAAAGAAGTCAATGAGTTAGGTAATCCTTTCCATCCAATTTGATAATGAAGAGGTAAATATTCAGCTTTCATAAGGAGCAGAATGTTTTTATGTGTGTACACACAGCTGTGTTTTGGGGCATGTTTGAAACAGTGGTCCCTGCTATTTCATAACTGACAATCATTGTGTTATCACAGTAGATTTTGATGTCCCACTGGTTCCAAGATCTCTAAAAAGTCTGAAGATTTCTCTCCTCTAACTACCAGTAGCAAAAGAGGCAACAGGAGAGTAACTCGATTCTTCCTGTACACCCCTTCATTTCTAGACTTCCTTTTGTGGGACACTAATAAACACAAAATTAGTGGGGAGGTTTTAATCCCTTCTAAAGAACAATAGAAGCAATGACTCTTTAATATGAAGTTCATTTGCTTCATAACTTTTTTCTTCATCTCCCCAATTTCATTTTATATTCAGTTGTGCGTTTACCTATTTTGCAAAATTTTTGAGAGCTGTAGAACAAGTCACCTAATGAAGTTCAGCTGCAAGTGCAGGTTTCCTCTGTCCTAATAAACTACAAAAATGCTATTTTCAGTAAGTGGTCCTTACATGCAAAAATCTATACCATACAGCTGTGCTTTGTGTACATACTATATACTGTTGACAAAGAATTTGAGCATCCATCCCAGTGGTGGCTTCTGTAACATCAGCACAAGTCTCGTATTTAAGGGGCAATATAGGCATATTTCTTTTACACAGAATTGGTAAAAGGACACTGGTTTGTATTTATACTTTTTCTTTAAAATACTGTCTTTGAAAAAGCACTGGAAGAAAGAGGTGTTTGTTTTTCTTTTCATAAAGCATCAGGAACACAGCGTATGGCTGTCTCTTCATGCCTGGTTGCCCTCACTAATATACATAGCCAATGCACATGCACACTTCAATGGGAATTATAGATACCGATTTATGTACCTTCTACCTGCAACCCTTTATTTGTAAAGCTTTTGCTCTTTATCCTGGTTCATCTTTGTTGCTTCAATGTCTTATCTTCTGTGGGTTTCATCTTCATGTAAGCGAAAACCAGACAAAACATTTTGAAGTTCGAGCTTTGGTGTCCTTTTTACACCTGAGTTTGTTGTGGGCTAAAGCTGAAGTTGATTGACTCAAATGACAGTAGAAATATCTAACCTTTGCACAGAATGGAGAACATGTGCCTTTTGCCTTTAATAGGACTCTTTTCTCTCCAGCTTAGAGAAACGGATGCAAACCTGGGGAAGAGTTCCAGGATTTTGACGGGAATGTTGCGAAGGTAAGGCCAAGGTAGGGACACTTCTGCTCTTTCTTTTTTTCCTCTCTCCCTTCCTGCCTTTATTTTTAGTTTTAATTCAGCCTCAGCATTTTGCTGACTTACCTGACTTTTTTTACAGAGGGTATTCTGTAGAGTGTCTTCAAATGAATGCTGATGGTGAAGCAGGCATGGTTAGATAGAAGGCTTTATCACAGCTAAGGAAAGAGCTTTCTGTAGCCTGAGGGATTACCCCTTGCTCAATCATTTCTCATCTTTGTTTCTTTGTTTGTGGAGGGTTTTTTTTGTATGTATGTTCTAAAATTAAGCTCTTTGATGATGATTTCCTGCATTCCCTGTTCTTGCAGGATATCGGTGTTTTGAGAGTTTTTTACCTGTTCGATTTACTGTGAGAAAATTTGCAAATGTTTTGGGGCTACGTAAATTTGCACGCAGAGAAAAGGTTAAGATGATTGATTCTGTCTGAATAGAAGGGGGAAAAAACGTTGTCAGTCCTTTTGGGTTTAGCATGTTTCATCCATGCCTTCAATGCTATGAAAATTGTCCCTGGATCAAAGTGAGGTGATAGAGACTGGTAAAATTTGCAACATCCTAAAAAAATCTATGAGGGACTGCAAGATGGAGTTCCTCAATGATTATTAGCCATCTTAAATTTATATTGGTACCTTCCCAGACAGATATTTTTTAATTAGTGGCATCTCTGGATTTGTGTTCTGTACCCAGTGAAACAACACCTGAGGTTCTCTGTGATGCGCTTACTTCTATATATATTCAGCTTCCTCAAGAAGAAAAGCATCCCTCTGAAGTGGTGCTGGATGCTGTGAAAACATAGTTTTGAAGGAGTTTAGAGCATCCTCTGAAGTGTTTAGTAGGAAATTCCCCTTGCCATGGGCTTTTATGTTGCATGTTGGCTTAATACAATTTGCTTATTAAAAAAAAAAAAAAAAAAAGAGAGAGAAAGTTTTAGCAGAGTTGTTGATCTGTCACTTGACTTGGAAAAAAATCAAAACCAGAATTTATTAAGTTGTTCTGTAGTACAAGCTTTATCTCTTCATAAGTCTCCTTGGAAAAATATCTTTGTTAGTTCTTTGCATACCCAGTTTACAAAGGTTAAAATGACTGAAACTCATTCAATTGTGCTTTTAACTATTTTGCAACATTTTTGAGAGCTGTAGGACAAGTCAGATAATTAGGTTTAGCTCCAAATGCAAGTTTTCCTGTCCTAATACACTAGAAAAATGCAATTTTCAGTGAGAAAGTGATCCTTACATGCAAAAATATATTTTGAAGGAGTTTAGAGCAAGCTTTATCTCTTCATAAGTCTCCTCAGAAAAATATCTTCATTAGTTCCTTGTATACCCAGTTGACAAAGGTTAAAATGACTGAAACTCATGCCTTCATTCCACAGATTTCTTACAATTCCAACCCCAAACTGTAACATATAAAATTCTCTGATTAAGAGTAATATGTAAATGACACAAGCTAAATTCAAAATCCATGGAGAAAGGAAGTGGCAATTGAAAGGGATGGTTCAGTGCCTGTAGACAATCAAAATAAACTATAAAAAAAATGAACGAGAGAAAAGACACAACCAAACCCAGGTCTCCCCAGGAAGGGCTCTGCGACATGAGCTGTAACGAATATTCTGCATATGTCTCCATTTTGTCAAATCTCATTAAAGGGGTTTCTTGCTTTATGTCAATTGAGCTGTCCAAAAATCATTCATCATTTTAGTGTAAAAAAAATCATGCAGTTATTTAAATAATATCATATTAATGTTAAAGTTCAGCTGTCATTTAATAGTATGGCTTAATCAGACATAGCATTTAGGAAAAATAGTTTTTTCGGGCTTTACTTGGCTTTCAGGTTGGCAGATTCAAATAAGGATTTATGGGTTTCTAAACCAATGTATTCTTTCCATGTTTATGCTTGAGGTACCTCAGCCTTTTTTGCAGCACCCTGTAGTCTGTTATTTTCAATAAAATAAAGTATCTCCTCATATTGTGTTTGAATACATTTTCAAGTAATTTGGAGAAGCTGAAACAAAAACATATGCTGTAACCTTTGACTTTGTTTTGTGTTTGGGAATCACAGTTAGGAGTCCTAGTTTATAAGTGTTCCATAAGCCAAATGAAAAATACCATCTTTCTGAAATATACTTGAGCTCCTCTTTTCAGACAAAAGGATTATGTAGTCGAACACCAAGATGGCATGTTTCTCTGTCTCAGAAAGGCACTGGATTTCCTTTTTCTTTAACAAAAATGCTGAGATGAGTCACCCATCTGGATGAAAGGCAGGTTAAGACTTAAGCTCAGTTCAGGTAAATATGCCAAAAGAAATGCTTCAGCTTGCACTAGAAGATTCTGGGGATGTTATTTAAAACCACGTAGTGGATGTGAAAACACGTAATTTGTTTAGGGCTGTTGGGTAGAAGGATCTAGCATTATCCCAGCTTCAGCATCATCCAAATGTTGTTTAGTCACAAGAATAAAACACAGACCCCAAGAAATCAGCACAAAGCAGATAAACACAACTGTAAGAAAAATAATTAGGACAGATTGGCAGTTGTGTCCTCATTTCTGCATACTTCAGTACGTACCAAACAATGCTTCACTTAATTGCTGGGACCAATAAAGAAAAACACCGGAGGTCTATTCTTCTCATCATTATTACACGGAAAAGGTAATGTTAAACTGAACATTGCTCAACTTAGTTGCTGCTCCCACAGAATGTATTTGCTGATGTGCTTGATGTCATATGCCAGGCTAACACTCTGCACATCAAATTAATGCCTAACTATTTCTATTTTTACCATCTGGGAACAGTAAAGCAGCACCTCTTCTGAATCTGGCCAAATGTATTAAGAGATTAGATGCTTAGGTAGCTAGAGGGCTAAATTTCTCCCTTTGTATGACCTAAATTCCCTGGCCATGTATTTGTGCATAATTTTTTCTGGAGATGGGGAATAAAAGCAGGGGCAGGTTTTGTAGGTGCTATAGCTCACTAAGGAGATCAGTGGCAGAACAGGGAGAGGTCTTCCTGTCCCAGCAAGTTAACGGCAGCAATCTTAGGTATTGGAATTTGTCATCTCCCAGCATTTTGGGTATGGAAATTTTTTTAGTAAATGTTTTTAAATATTCTCACTTTGAAATTACCTATACATTTATCACATTCTATTTTTTTCATTTTTTTTTTCTTTTCCTGTAATTAAACCTACTGAGATTCCACTTAAGTAGTATGTTCCACTTACAGTGTTACGTTACTAGGATAACATCCACATGTTGACAATATCAAAACATTCATTATTTCCTTTTACATGTATCTATAGCTCTGAACATCCTGACGTTTTATGACTTCTCTTTTAAACTGTGAGATGATAACAGAAGCTCAGCGTTGTTTCAGTTACCGAATTTTCAGACAATAGGTTTTAACATAAGGAAAAGTTATCTTCTGTGGCCATTTGCGATACTGCCATCTCAGACATCTGTCCCTTGGCCTCTACCCCAACGTGAATTGGGGAGCACACAATGTGTCAGAAAGAAGCTGAAAAGAATATGTTCTGAAAGATCTTCAGTCTTTTCCCCATATCCTAAGCCAATAGCCTAGAAAAGCTTTTAAGAAAAGAATTTGGACAGCCTCCAAGCCACACACGGCCCAGTTGGAAACAAACAGACCTAAAAGTAACCAGATAAAATATTCAGTAGATTTGAATCTTTATCCATTTAGCAGATAAATTCTATCTGCCCTCCTCCAAATTGCAGTAAAATATTTTAGAAAAATAGCTACTACCCTCCAGAAGAATGTTTTATTCTGTCAGGAAATTTTTATGCCAAAAAAATTATCTTTCAATCTTCAGATTTCAATCTTCTGAGCAAAGAAACTTTGAGAAGCTCACAAACATATCTGCTCTTATAAAAGACACATTTACATTTTAATTTCCAGTAGGACAAACACACGAGCTCCAGCTGATGGAAATGAAGCAGTAATGGTTCAACTCTCAGGTGCTAAGCTATGTGACATGCCAACAGCTGCATGGCCAATATGACCACAATCAGAAACAGGGAATGACTCCTCCTGTCTCCTAGTTTTGGTCAAGCTTCTTCACTCTTCTGTCCGGGAAAGTTCTGGTCATCCTGCTTCCCGGGTGACTTCTGGCCAAACTTCCTCGTACTTTTGATTCTGGGATATTCAAGACCTTACAATTGTTTTTCAACATGTCATAGAAGCATAGGACAATTTAGGTTGAAAAGACCTCTAGAGGTCACCTGGTCCAACTTTCTGCTCAAAGAAGTCTAATTAGTGCAGGTTGCTCAGAGTCTTCTCCAGTTAAGTTTCAAACACATCCAAGGCTGGGGATACCAACACCTCTCCAAGCAATCTGTTCCACTAGCTGTTGAAATAAACAGTTTTTCCAGGTATCTAATTGAAATTTCCCAGCATCCAACGTGTGTCGATTGCCTGTGCTCCAAGCAGAAGTGAGTTACAACGTAAGTGGTGTAGAGTTGGTCTGTGGAGTTCATGCCTAGATTGCAATCATTCTAGCAGTTCTCAAACAACTCCAGCAGTTCTCAAGAGGTCTCTCTGGTCATTAGGCTGAGATGACATTCAGTGTGGGGCAATTCTTTAGAGCGTGGGGTGCTCTGCCTCCACCCGTTGACCTGGTTGGGGTGGCCTTTCAGCAGCAGATGCACAAGAATTTTTTTTTTATTTCCTTTTTCACACTCCTAGAGATGTGAAGATTTAATGATGTCTGTTCTGCTTTCTCTCTCGAGTACAAAGCCCATGTTTCCATATGCAGAAGAATAGCAGCAGAGACAGTTGTGTCCCTGTTGAGGCAAACAAATGAGTGTTATCACAGTCTTTTTCCTGTGTTTCCTCACCGATCTCTGTTTCTATCCCCAAAGTCTGTAACAAAAAAGATTTTATTTTGAGCTAAAGCCTATTCCAGTATCAGTTGTGCTAAGCCATGACTGAGTCTCTGAGTTTTGTGGAGGAAGGTCTTCGTATTGCAGATACTGAGTGAAGTTTAGCATACAGTTAGATGTGCTTTGTTTTCATGCTAATAGAGGAATTCCTCTTTCCAGCAGAAACTTTGCGGAACTTTCTGTGTTTGGTCTCAAGCCAAAAGAAATTGTTTCGGCAACTTTTTGGTACATATATTTCTATTTTTACTTCAAGATGTATTTCTACACTGAAAAATGATTGAATCAATGAATCCTTTAGCAACATGTCTGCTCCATGTTGAATATTTACAGCTGCAGCTGTTTCCTTCAGTAATTTAGTCCTTGATTCAGGAACATATTTAAGCATATGGTTAACTTAAACCAGAGGAGCAATTCCCTTAACGTGAGGGAGACTGAGTAAGGGGGGAGTGAGTGGCAGAATGATTCCAGGTCATCTCTTGGGGCAGCATAGATTTTATTGTGCTCCTTGCTCAAGGCTGATTATGGAGCAAACCTTGTCCTTCATATTTTTGTTGTTAAATGGAAACCATAAAATACGTGTAGGATGTTTTAGTGCTTGTTACTGCCAGTGTAAAAACTTTTTTAAAAAAAAAAAAAGTTTCCTAACACTTAAGCATTTCATATAGCTACTGGATTCTTATATTATTGTACGTGTTTGTGTTTTAATATGCAAGTAATCTTTATGTTATGAAGTGTTGAATCTTTTCAGAAGGAAACTGATAAGCTTTGTGCTGCTGTTAATCACAAGATAGTCTTTGGATAAGGAACATATATCTTGTTATTCCAGATTAAACCTTGGCATTAATTAGTACCTGGTCATTCCTTGCTTTGCCTTTAAACAGAAATCTTGTTTCTTTGTCGAAGTGATGGACAAAACATGTGGAAAATGTAAATGTAATGTCAGCAAAATTCCCAAGGGAAAGCATTCTTCTCATTAGGAGTCCAACCAAAAAGCAGGAAACATACCTCTAGGTAGGTCTGAACAGCAAGAATTTTAAAATAGTACGGGACACTGTAGGTTCTCTGTTCTTAATTTAGTTATGATGTAATCTGATGAATGTAAGATGCCTTTTTTTATTTTTAATAATCAATTGAGAGCCATTTTATAAACCCTGCTTGTCTTTCTTGGTCAGTGTTCTGTGTGTTGTTTCCAAAATGCTTTTGAAAAATCTTACTCTGCTTTCATTCAGTGTTAGAAATACTTTCCAGTTCATGCATCAGAGAAAGAGCAGGAGTCTTTTGAGCTGCTGTATAACCACCGGAGCTACAGCAAGCAGCGTACATGGAGAATTCTAAGCCGTATAGCAAGGGTATTGAATGCCTCACAGAATGGGACCAAATTCAACATCACGAGCATCTAGCTGCGATTAGTTTAATGCCACCTTGGCCTCTGCAAACCTTTGGCTCCAGCAGCCTAAGTCATACAGAGTTAACTTTACTTTGAACCTGGAAAAAAAAAAAAAAAAGAGCATCAGCTGTAATAGCTTAAGTGCATAGGATAGAATAAGGCAGCATTTCAATGTTCTTGCACCTCGGCAAGTCTTAGAAGGATATGTCCTTCATTCACTGAGATAGAAGCATTTATATTGTGACATTGTTTTATTTTTCAGATTGTTGGAAAGCTTTTTCCATGTGTGAAGCTACCTATGCTACTTCCACTATGAGCAGGGCTCTTGGCATTCTTAAGACAATATTTCTAATTCGCTTTTTTCAGTCCTTTTTAAATGTACAATGGCCTTTGTTCTGTCGTCTCCATTCCCTCTTTTCTATCATCTGGAATTACTATCTCATTTGCCCCCCTTCCATCTACTTGTGTCCAGCTGAACAGCTGGAAAGAACATTATCTAAAGCACAGTTGTGTTTCTGCAGGAAAGCAGGGTCCCAATGGATAATTATCCGAGCTAGTCCTAGACTGTGTATACCAAGAATGTAAAGCATCGTAATAGGTTAAATATCATGTAACCCTTTGTGATTGTTCTCTGTGCAGAGATACTTTGACTACCATTAAGCAGCTAGAGCCTAAAAAGGTTCACAATGTCATGAGTGAAACAAAAGGCATTTCATAGTCAGCGTTGTCATGTCTAAACCACAATAGATGTCCCATGGCATGCTTTCATGAGAAGGCATGTCTTATATCAGCATAATCAGTACTGTGCTTTCTTGCAGTGCTTACAAGTAGTTTCCAGTTGGATGAGTTCTCTCTGACATGATATTCAGGAATAGTGAAGAGAGCGAAAATATTTTTAATGTGGTGGGATTGTTTATGTGAAGCAGGTTGAAGGAGGGAACCTGCTTGCAAAAGCTGGCATTGGTAATTGCTGAAATAATTGGAGACAACTCTTCAGAAACCAATGAAGTCAAGCTCCTTAATGCGAGCAGTAAATGAAGGGTCGTTGATCTTGACACCACTCACAATGTAACGGTCACAGAACAATAGATCCCAAATTTTACACATTCTGTTTGCTATGGAGTGTTTAAGCTGTGAATTCCTAAACGTGATGTTTTCCGATCAGAGATCTGCATGGTATCTTGCTACATGGATCATTTCATTTTAATCCACAAATTTGCCAAACGAGAAATAGAATCATCATGGAAGTGATCACAGAAATGTTCATCCCTTTGTGTTAAGGCAGGATTGACTGTCCCCATTTCAATCCTGGCAGATATTCATGTGGCCTTCTTGGCACTGCTGATTATTCCCCATCTCTTCCATCAAACTGTTCCAAGTTTCCCTACTGTTTAGCCCAAGTTTTTCTTCCTGAGGAGACAGAGAACTTTTAAGTGCTTGTGCATTTGAGGAAATTTCTGCGCTCTGTCACGGCCCAAGACTTTTACTGTGGAAAGAAATTTCTGCTGAACTTTTCAAGAATTAGGGAACATAAATAAAAATATACAGAATTACATTCTTCCAGTTTTCATCAAGCCAAGCTTTTTGATGGGATTTTGGGAATGTAAAAATGGAAGACTTGGATAGTGTTCTAATGGGTGAATCCTGGAAGCTCAGCCTCTCTAAATAGTAACATCATGTGTAGGTGTCACTGAGCTTTGCAAATAGAGACACCAAAATGAGATAATTCTCCTGAGGTTACATATCTGGACTAAAACTAGCTTGTGTGCTCAGCTGAATAATAGTAACATTTGAAACTCAAACAAGATTAACAAAATGAAGAGATATATCTTTTTTCATGGAACTTCTAAATGTTTTAAGAAAAAGCCAGTAACAGTGTCCAAAAAACATCAGAGTTTTTAAATTATTTCTCCCATCCTTGCCCATAGACACAGCAGCATTTTGAACAGAGTTAGTATTTGGAAACAAATGGTGGAAATGGAAATGGTTTTGCCTAGTCTTCCATCAGGTCTCTGCAGGAGCTTTGTTAATCTCTAACAGGTGAAGAAACTCTTTTGTGCTTTCTGAGTATGATCTCCAGTAGCACTTGGCACTTTCCTTACCACACTTGATTGAAATTCTCAGCTTTTAATAAGAGCAAAATTAATTCAGCTTTCCAGCATGATTCTAATCACACACCAAGGTATTTATCTTTAAGAAAACAATTAAGTCATCAAGCTGATTTAAAACTCCTGTGATATCAGAACCTTGTCTTATTAGCTAATCGTTTAGATTAGATTCTTGTCAATCTAGCTCATAGTAGCAGGTCAGAGTTTTGGCTGGGCTTGAGATATGAGATTAAGCAACCAACAACTGGAACAAAGATGAAGCTGGGATTTGCTGAGTGCAGTTTCTCGTCAAATCCATCACTCAAGTTCTACCACAAAATCCAGGACCTGAACTCACAAGTCATACTCACGTGAGTAGTTTGTCTTGTTACTAGTCCTGATGTTGAAGGAGTGAAGTTGAGGGGTGTTGGTTGTTGTTGTGGTTTGAAAAAGAAGGCCATAAGTGATGACTGTGAGAAATTAACAGCTAAGGAAAACCAGGACTAAAAGTGAGAGTTTATATCCTTGTGTAGCACAAGATTGTGCTGTAATGGACCTTTAAAACTCTGCAGAAGAAATGTTCATGTGCCACTAACCTGCTGAGCATCTGTCTGAAAATAACCAAGTTATCAATGAGAAAGTGTGATCTTACAGTGAGAGATTGTTCGTTTTACTGAGTGATAGGAAGAACGAAAATTTGCTAATTTTGGCTGGCTTTGTAACCAATATGGGAGATTTGAACCTAATCAAGGCGGCAAAGAAAAGCCAGTGTGGAAACTGAGCAAAAAGTGGGAAAGACAGAGGAAAACAATTTTACCACAGATTCCTAGATTTATGTGCTCTACAACATTTGTGTAGCTCTAAAGTAATTAATTTAAAATCGTTGAACATTTTCAAAAATATCTAGAATACCATAAATAAGACAAAGACTCTCACAGCCTGCCTGCTTTGGAAAAATTGATAAATTTTCAGTACTAATGCTCCTTCAGCCTTAGAAATTAGGATTATAACTCAGATTTTAAAATTAGATTTTAAAATCAGTTTATTAATTGGGTTTTTTGAAGACTTGGAAAATTAATCAATGAATTTGAAGAGTAAGGAGCTACAATTTATTAAAATTATAAGTGGTATTAGTGCTTTCCAGCTTAAAAACATAGCAGAAGAGTTTTTCACTGACCTATATGCCTTCTGCAAATACTAACGTTTTCCCATGAGTGTTAACATGGCTTAGCTTGCAGGATCTTACTCTGTAGCGTTATGTAAGTGCTTTTGTTTAGCTTGGACTTTGCTGTATTAACTAAGCTGTAACTGAGAAAGTTCTTGTGGCATTTGCAGGTTAAAGCAGTCTTGTCTTTAGTAGATCTGATGATAGTTTGATTGCAACACTAGCGGATAATTTTCCTTCTTGAATAAAAATTGCATCTTGAAATTATTTTTGCACCAAATCCCTGCCTTCCTCCTGATACAAATGCTTGTGGAAAGGGGGGGCACTTGTATGTTTCTATCCTTTGCTTATAGTGGCTACAAGTAATGTGTTTAAGTAAGGAACCATTTGTGAAATGTGGTTCTAAGTGTGCCCAGTCTTGCCTAGATGTTGGGAAGCATATGGCCTATTTTATCTGTGCCGAGAAACTCTCTGCTGGTTTCTGTCACCGCTGTATTTTTTCAGAGGCAGTTTTTGGTGTGAATGGCACACACGTGTTGATTGTGAAGGTAGAATTCTTTCAGTACAGCCCTGAGCTAATTACGCTTAGTGGCAGTGGGGCTTTGTACCTCATTTGTGAACAGCTATTTATACTATACTGCACCAGTACAAAGCAATGTTTCACATTACCAGTTTACCAGACTATTACACCATTGTGTTTTAATCCACTGTAGGTGGATGGAGAATATGAGCCATCTGTTTTATTTAATGATATAATCAGTAAACAATATATGCACTTTACACATTTGGTCATTAAAGATGCCCATATTGTTGGACCCTGTATTTACATTGTAAATTGGTGTATTCACGCATCAGCTCGTTCTGGTTTAAAAGGCTTGCTGTGTTCATAAGATGGTACAAAGCAAGCTCAGTAACTGCTCGAACCCAGTGCAGGTGGTCGAGCTAGTTGCCACGCAGATCAAAAGTCAAACAACTGTGAATCTCCCTTTGAAATGCCATTTAGAGAGACAAGGCTGGTCTTATCTTCACAAACAAGAAAGAGTTATAGATATACATCATGAAGTTATGAGAACAAAAGGGGGTTTCATAATCACTCGGCATCAGAAAATCCAGTGCTGTGGACTTTTGTGAAGACATCTCTGGAATATAAAGACTGTCTTATTTTCCTGGATGAAACTTAGAGCAGTGAGTCCAAATTATTTAATATGAAAAAGTTTCGTGATTTCAAAACTTTGGAGACAAGAAGTTGTCTGCTCTCACAGTCGATTTAAATCTATTTTATTTTCACCAATGCTTAAGCAGAATATAACAAAAAGCAACAGCACAACCCCATCTCATTGAAAGGGTAGAGGTGAATGTCTGTATTTGTGCTAGAAACAAAGGAAATTGCTTGGTATTTCCCCAAAGTATCCTTGGTGAGAGCCAAAAAACAGCCACCAAAATACATTAAAAATGCATTAATAAGTAAAATCTTGTTTGCTAGCACACCTTTAAAGACATGGAAGATCCTACAATCCCATATTAAAAAGTAAACATTTTTTTAGTGTTTTCCTTCACAGCTGGTTTTAAGGTGCCTAGAATTTAAGGTATTTATTGGAAGACTCAGTCTCATTTCTCTTTGCGTTTTATAAGGCAAAATAATTGGGTTTGTCAGCAGGTGAAGGCCTGGCTGGTGGTGCCAGTAGATGGAGAAAGGGAAGGGGAAGGACTTGTGGAAATCATGTGGCTGAGCGGGAGCCTGCAGATCAGCAAGGCTGGAGGAGTCTTGAGCATAACAACCCGCAGCTGCTCAGCAGCAATGGGTCTGCTAATAAAGGCTGAGTTTGAGGTTGTCTCTTAAAGCAGCAAAGTGCCCATCAGGGTGAGATCTTAGTCAGTTCTTGTCATATGCACTTGTGTAATTAAAAAAATACCAAAACCTAGCAGCAAAATATTACTACGTAGGAGGTTTTCATTTTGGTTTCTGGTCCTACGTAGTGCAGCTATATTCAAAAGCACTGACTATATTATTGCTAAAAAAGTCTGTCAACTAGAATGAAGTGTGTTTGCTCCATTTAGTGTTACAAACATGAGGATGTAGCTTTCTAAGTCTTAAAATCAATTTCAAAGGCAAGCTAATGATATTACTTAATTATTTTTTTTTCCTAATCTTGGGGTGGGAGGAAATAAGATACTTCAGGTTTCTTTTACTAGTTTTTTTTTTATGCTGGCACAAACTTTAGAGAAAGCATTTTTCAAGTGTGTGAGCAAAGAGAAGAAAATATCTCATTTTATGAGCCATTGTATATGCTTTCAAAATATACAATATTTTCATGGTTAAAATATTTAAAATACACAAATTAAGACTCGGTTATAACTGTCCCTTTTATAGTATTTTCATATCTATATTTCATGTAAGTTGAATATTGAGCATTGGCACGTTTCCATAAACTTCATGATATATTGCCTTCTAATTCCTAGATATTGTGTAACTAACTTATTTCTAACCTTTTAAAGGTGTTGAGATTTTTTTATTTCTTCCCCGTCCCAATCCAGGAAAAACATGATTACTAATGTTTGAATCTTAACTTTTTCCTGGGTAACTGTGGACACATCTGTTTCTGTGCATCTCTAAAACGAGGATAATGTTCCATATCTCAGCAAAGCATTCCAAGAGCAAATGCCCTTAATTAATCTGTGCATGGTCCTCACGTGACAACCTGATGAGAGTTTGTGAATGATGGACTAACTGGTAGCAGTGCTGGTCCTGATTTGGAGTCATGGCTTAAATGGATTTAAAAGGGGTGAAAGAGAAGCATGGGAAGAATTTAGACTAGAGGGGTGTGGAGTATCTCATTTCCCATAGCACTCTGTTACCAAGTATGTACCTGATCTCCTTAACTACTGAATGTAGATGTGAGAAAGAGGAGGTACCCATTTTTGTTGTCTTCTTCAGATAACATAATTTTGAGGGCTACAGGTGACAGTCTCATCTTTCCTTGGGTGATGTTTTTGATGTGTTCGAGACAGAAAAGAGTATTTGGGTTGGTTCGACAAATAGAATTAATGCGTCCCTGGAGATATAATGAATAGGTGTATATATGTGAGCAGTAATGTTAAACTTGACATGCTAGCCCAGGCAACTGCTTCTTCCTTATCAATCTCTCCTTACTGCTTCTGTCAGAAATCATGTTCTTGTAGCTTGCTGTGGACCGAGATGTATTATTGCTGGCTGCTGCCAACCTGCAAACAATCAGTACTTTACAAACGTTTCTTAAGTACTTCAGGGTTCCTCAAAGAATAAATAACATCCTTACAAATGCAACATTTTATGACTTACTATCACAGTGCTGTCGTTCCCTTGTTAAAAGAAGGTGAGGAGGGAGAGATGTGTAGACTCAGGGTAAAGGTAGGCAGTCACTTACATTCCCTGGCCAAAATTACCTTTAGCACCATCACCCCTTGCCTCTGGGGAAATGAAAATAAACATAGTTTGTTACAGAACATGGATGGGTAAAACCATGGAGATAATCTAGGAATGCATAAAAGTTCCCTATTACGTATAGTAACTTGATGACCAAAAACGTACTAGCGAGCCTTTGAAGTTCCAGTATTTTGCTGTTCAACATCTGATTAAGGAGAAAATAAAAACGTGGATTTCAGTAGCTTTTTGTTGAAACATCCAGTGACGCGATACTGCTCTTAGCTGTAAAGTTAGAAGAGAGTTTGTGGGATAGTTTGTGTAGCAGGCATGTATTGAAACCTAGGGTAAAATAAAGTTTGAATGTGATAGCTGGTAACAATGCTGTAGAGCACCCTCTTCATGAAGTGTATTTTTTATAGAATGTCTGTTGTGTTGGCGCACCTGATTGGTCATATTTTAATGGCCATCTTTGAATTATTGATGGTTTATTAAAGGTCTACAAGGAAGCAGTGGGAGCATTAAGCTCCCATATGTCCATACCTTCAGATGATTCCTCTTTGAGGAATCTAAGTGATCAAATGAAATGTGTCATGTTTCTTCAAGCAGAAATTGCTCACAAGTAGTTGTTTCTTAGTAAATTCTTGGTGTCCTGTTTGGAGTAAGATGGAGTATTTGGAATTATATGATACACATCTATGATGCTAAGCAGGTTTTAAAATTGTCTTATAATATACTACATAAACCATATTAGCAGTGTTTCGGATGCTTAGCAGCCAACTAAGGAAATGTCAGACCTCATGTCAGAGATGGACACCGTAAGGAGATGACACATAGGTTGGGTAGGGAATGTTCCATGAACCCAAAGAAAAGGCAGTGTTGTAAAGATGCTGTCACACTGTTTCAGGCAGGGATTTTTGTATGACTATAATTCTGTTCATTGAAATAAATGGAAAAGCTTGCTCCAAAGTGCATGTCCTCTGGATCTGAGAGGAGGAGCAGGTGCACAAGATCTCAGAGAAAAGCTCCCTTTTATAAACGTAGGGGCTAGCTTACAGTAGAGTTTCTGTTTTGTCCTCTTGCTCCACTAACCCAATTACATACAGGTTTTGTAGGAAAATGTTGTTGTAGCTGACCTGGATGAGGGAGATTGGTTGGGAGGATTATTAAAGCTGGCCCTCATCTCTAAACTATTAAATACTGAGGCTGATTTTAGTTTGAGACCTACTGTACCCTGCTTTTTGATCCAAATCCTGAGAAAATGTAATTGTCATTTAAAGGAATGAATTCCTTTGTGAGGAGGAAGCCCAGAAGTGGCCGCAGAGAATGCCTTCCCACATGGAAAGCCACCACCCTCTGGTTTGATGGCTTCCATGCTAATGCATCTTTCAAGGGGGCCTCTTTGTCCTGCGTTGTTACTTATTGGACTCTTCTTTTATTTCATTCTTAATTGTCATTAGCGTGTTTGTTTTTGTTTTTTTCTAAAGTCATCTGGGGAATAGTAGTTTATTGCATATTGTTGTGTTTGTCTAAAGGCAATTGCACAAGCTTGAAACCTAATCCTTGTAATCTTTCCTACTAGGGAGAGCTTGAGATAAATACTGCTGTATGCTTGGTGGGAGTGGGTCTCTACTTTTTGATCATCCATGTCTAAATGTTGAGTAATACTTAAGGGAAAATGTTCTCAAAACATTCCTTAGATGATTATTAGATTATATTTTATGTTTGATAAAAACTGGAAAATTGTGTAAATATTTGCTTAACATCCCACCCCTAAAGCAATTTATTTCCTTTCTGGCCTTCAACCCTCTTGCTCAGTGAAATGAGATCAGTCACTTTCTGTTTATATTCAGTTTCACTTTGCTGTTTTCATGTAAGACTAGTGTGATTTCCCCACTGCAGGGGAATATTTAAATAATAAGTGGAGAATAAAGAGGAAGGAAGGGGAAAAAAATCTTTAAAAAATATTTTCTAGTGTCTTCCACCTCTTAAAGTAAACAAGTGCTATGATTGTACTGCTTGCATGTGACATTGTAATAACCAGTGTTAGAAGAAGTCTCAAAAGTAATACAGTTCTGCTTTTCTATAAATTGTTTGTTGCATAGTAAGACCAGTTTATACATATTATATTCCTGTGGCTACCATTCAAATTAGCCTTTGTCAAAAGCAAACACATGTGAGAGATCTCTTTTTTACAAGAGGAAATCGCTCTTTCATCTTGGACACTTTGTGGTGCTTGGGTTTTCTGGAAAGTGCTGACTTGGTCACATAGACAGCTGTCAAAATTCACAAAGGTCAACTGGCTGTTGTCTCTCATCTGAATTTTTTCATTTTGGATTAATATGGAGTATGGGTCTTAAAGCCATGGGCATCGTACAATTGTTACGTCGTGGTTAGGGGTTGACTGGATGGGAAGAAGAGCTTAGGGTAGCATTGTGTGGTGGAAAAAGAATCATCAGAGTCACTAAATTAATTTAAAAGATTGAGGACAGTTCTCTGCACCAACCAGAGCTGAAGCATTTCTTTCATACATTGCAAAATGGGTGCTTCAGATGCAAGAGGTCCTGGGGTTTCTCTTGAGTTCTTTCTCTCCCACCATGTTTTTGCAATTAAATGCTGTATGAAAATTCTTTTTCCTTTCCTTTTGTTTTTTTTGTTTTAAATGTCTTACTTTTTCCTTAATGTGTAGCAGCTGATTTTTACTTTTTTTTTTTTTAACTCTGTTGGCTCACTTGGGCACAAAGACAAACCTCCTTTCAAGGGACAGAGTTCCAACATTGTTGTTGATTATTTTAATGGGAAACCATCTGTGTGGTAAGGCAGGCTCTCCAGCTTCTTTCTGGAGGAAAGAAATAAAGAAAAGGATGCAACTATTGCAGCTAGAGGTAGAGCTCTTCCATCTCTAACGTGGATGGACTCGCAGAGAAGGCAGACAGGAAGGAAAGTGTCTCCTCACCACACTCACGAAGACCTGAACTTCAAGAGCAGCCAACCTGCGATGGGCAGTCCCTTGGGAGCACAACTGGCTTTCTTCAGAGTGTGATCTGCTCTCTGTGCTTCCCACAATGTTACAGAGGAGATCTGCTGCTCCTCCGGGGGACAAAGGGCCAGTTTGCTTTCCAAAACCTTTTTGCCCTTCTTTTTTCTGGTCTTACCCCATCTTACCTTCCCAAAGTTTGAGATGTGTTTCTTACAGGAATCTTGTCCTTCCTCTCCATCCTCTTTTGTGGTTTTTGTAGTCTGTCAGTCTGACATGGTTTTGACTTCTTTTGACAAACACCTTCATTTAGAATCACAATGTGGTTATGCTGAAAGAAAAGGCAGCCTTTCTTTTCTTCCTTCCTCTTTATGAACTGGAGTCATAATGTGTAAAAACTTGGTGTAAGCTCACAATAGCACTTTGTCCTCTTTCACATCACTTGCCAAGTAACTACTGTTGTGGCAACAGCTGTAACCAAGCATGGTGTCAGCTAGTTTTGCCATAACATGACTGGGTGCCAATAATTTTAATATAATGTGAAACACACTCCCAGGCGGTGCAATGAGGCATCTGATTATTAAATTTCTTGAAATGTCATCTGGATGGGTGGGTTTTTTGGTGGTGGTTTGTTTTTTTTTTTAGGTATCAATTCAGATCTTAGAACTGGACAGTGTTGTGATTAAAAAAAAAAGAGCAGAAAATTCTCTCATTACAGTAAACATTTCCAAGAAAGCTCTCACCCTGAAGCAGTCAGGTCTGCTCTGCTTACATAGACAGCAACAGCAAAGGCTCTGTGAAGGCTATAGGGGTGGAGGTTATAATTGTGGCCAGCAGTTGTTTGCTGCTCTTTACTGTAGCACTTTCTCTAGTGACAATAAATGCTATTTATTTTTAGGCTTCTTATTCTGAATGACTTAGAAAAACTGAAAGGTAGGAACCTGGTGAAGCATTTGTTTTTAATACGTTGCTTACATTGTGCTCCAAAGCATGGTATTCAGCATTATTGTTAATGATTGAAGCATTAGCATTTAATTGTGTAAAGCAATTAAGAAGCTCAGTATTACTACTTCTTGGGCTGAGTCCATTAATACAGCAAGCATTAGTAAGAAATATATTGAAGAAGTTAAACAAGGTCATAAATGTTCTGTGCGCAAAGAGCACCTGATGCTTTTTTCCAAGCCTCTAAGAAGTAGCTTTAAAAAAAAAAAAAAACAAAAAAAAAAAAAAAAAAAAAAAAACAAACAAAACCAAAAACCCAACCAAACAATACCTTGCAAGGTGAATAGATAAAATACTTTCTTGATTTAGTTATGTCAGTTTGGCTTTTTCCTGTAATTGCTGGGGTTGTTTTGTTCCTAAAGAGGGAAAGGATGCCAAGCTGAAGAGGTAATTTCTGAGCACTGTTTCAAGATATTGTGTAAGTCCTCAACTTTTCTGTAATAAGAAAAGTAACACTTCTCTAATGATGTCTGTTTATTGCATATTGTTCTTCTGTATGCAGTTCAGTGCAGCTGCCAGCAAGTACTTGAGAGAAACTCAGGGTTGAAGAAACAGCTTAGGGGAACCTGAGTAGCCGCGAGTACCTGCAGGCTGTGTGCGCCGACTCCTCTGGGTGCTCTCAAGCGGTCCTTGCCTTACGTCATCAGGGATGAAATCGAAAGAGATCATTTGCGTTTGATCCCAGGTGTCTTTATGTTTGAATCCAAACAGGAAAGAGCTCCTGGCAGCATGAAGCCAGGATTGGAGGTGTTGATACTCCAAACACGTCCGGATGTCCCTCTCCTTGCGTCAGACGGGCTGGCTGCGGGGCTCACTTTCCTTTAGTAATCCTAGGAGTTACTCACACAATGAAAGGTCCAGGTTTTTCCGACCTGTAAAGAGTCGTAGCAGAGCTCTGTGTTTGTAAAGTATCATTATGTGCTCAGAAGTGAAGAAGTTCTCAGTAGGGAAGAACCCAAACCAAAACCCTAAATTTGGATATTTCTAAACCTTGGAATCTGTATCCACATCTGAGTCTTGGATGTTACATGTGCCAGTAGCGCATTGAACCAGTGTATGACATGGAAATTTCCCTAAAACTTACAATATTCCACATCCAGGTGCAGTTACAACTAATTTCTGCAGGCTCTGCTAGACAGTTTCCAAGGGAAAAATTTATTTAAGTTAGTATCAGGCCAAATCCACTGTATCTCTTCAGCTCTCTACTTACTATTTGAACGTGTGCAGAACAGAAGCAGCACAGGCAGAAATAACATGGTGTTTCCCAAAATGACTTGCTTGATCCTTGGCTTAGGAACTAGCCTGAAGAAAGAGAAGCGAGTTCTGTCTCTAGATCCACAAAGGTTTTGGCTTCTCTGGTGATGCTGCAGTCAGGGCATTTTAAAAGGATAGAGTTGCTTTCAGTCCAAAAGCAAGTTGATTCTTCACGCGTAGTTGACACTACTGTTTAGGTTGATGAGGGTAAATTTTAGGACAAACCACAGGAAATGGCTTGGAAAGGTGGAGGATATTAAGGAAATATTGTACTGCTGCTTTAGAAGCAAAATGAAACACTTTAGGCTCCATTTTCCTGCACGACCTTTAAAGCCATTGTTTTGATGAAGTTTTTTGCAAAAAAATATTGCAACTATTGAAAACAAATGTGCTTCAAACCATATAGTTGTTCTTTGGAATCTCAGACCAAGACAAGTTGTGTGAAAATGCTCCCCTTCTCATGGAGAGCAGCCTGAGGTTTTGTGAAAAAGCATTTCTTTCCTTCTTTCTCTATCCCCTCATCCCCTGGTTTTGGACTAATTGTGTCCCCTTGAAAGTACTACTTTCTGTGTGAGCTTTGAGAGTGAAAATTGCTTAACTTTTTGTTTATGGAAGAGTCTGCTTTCGCTGGGAAGTCAGACACAGCAATAGGAACAGAAATAGCATTTCTTTGGTATGTAGAGAATGGCAACAGCAGTCATTAGTATTGAGAGAATTCTGTTCTCCCTCTGTCTCTCTGCCCCTGTTGCTAGATGAGCAAGGGCTGACCTGAACTTCTGTTTGTTTGTTCTGCTGTGGGGTTAAAGATTCATGCTTCTCCCCCCCACCCCCCACGCCAAGAATGTTTTATTCTGTTTCTGTAAGGGGAAGAACTCAACTTTTGTGAAGGCGAAAGAAAAATCCTTCCCAATATAGGAAAGAGCTGAACAAGACCTAAGATGATAGATTATTTTTTTCCCCAGCTTTCTACCTGTGAAGAGATGCGGTATTTTTAGGGTAAGGGGTGATCGTGGAAAGCAATGACTGAACAAATAACTGCTTTAAGGCCAGTGCTAGAAACGCTTGCCAGTATAGTAATGTCAGTTGGAGGTGTGATTTTTGGCTGCGTGTGTGTGTTGGCAAAAGCCCTAGAATAGACATGGTTGTACCAGGAAAGGGGAAAGAAAAAAAAAAAAGACCTTTGGCCAGTGTATTCGATTTTGCTTGGGGAGAGTATAAACTCTAGCAACAAAAGCACTTTTTTTAATCTGCTGGTAAATTGCAACTCCAGTAGAAGCTCATGGCAAAATAGCTACACCGTTGTAGTGGCAAACTTTTTTCATAGACTAGACTTTCTAGTCTGGTATCCTAACATTAGCAACTGTGCTCCTGTTATTATTAATTTTAACAGCAGCAACATCTGAAGGTGATTTGAGTGCCTTAGACTTTGCAGTATTGTAATGATCTCGAATGCACAGAGCTGCATTTCATTTACTCACCATACTTAGGAAAACGGAATTACACTGCACTCCATCTTTTGCATGCAAGGCATTTCTTTACAGTTCTTTTCTAATGGTACTCTCCTAGCTGCAACGCAAGTAAAAAGGCCTCTGTGCTTTGCAACTGTCTAAAAGCTGAAGAATGATATTATCTTGGATGGTTTTTCTGATTCATTACACAACTGTTTATAGTGAACCATGGTTCTCCTAAACGTACCATAATCTTCATGCCTAGGTTTTGCAGATTTCTGTAGCAGGTTTTTTTTTTTTTCTTGATTATTTTGAAGATATTGGGATTCTGGATGAGAGTATGTCATTACCTTGTGGGACTGCATAGCCATATGTGTGATACCGCAGCCTTCCTGTGTGGACTTTCCTTCTATATTCCTCACATGTTAGGATGAGAAAGGAGACCTTCTTTCTAATGCTGAAGCGCACTGCATCAGCCATCTTCAATACATGAAGTCAGAAGGGACAAATACTTAGTCCAAGTCCTGGTTTCGTGACACCAAGAGCATGTCAGCATGTCCAGAGTGCCCTCACCCTGGGAGAGCTAACAGCAATACTGTTCTCAATGCTGTTGGGGAGGTGACTCTCGGAGATGTTGTGCAGCCTGCGATCACTGACCAGTACTCTGCTTTGTCTTCCACTGATATTTCATGCCAACTGACTTTAAGAGAATATTTGAACCTTGACTCTAGACTTTTTGTTCAGCCTATTACTGCCTCATTCTGATATGGTACAAGAGAATGCTATGCTTGGATTTTTATTATTACTATTATTATTTTTGCTTCAAATTACATCTGACTTCGTTGGGTGTAAAATTCAGCTAGTGCTGAATGCTTTTGGAAATCCCACCCTTCGGTTGGTTTTGGTTTTGCTGTTGTTTTTTATGTCCAATGTAGGACTCAGTAATATGTACTGGCATAACATCTCACTGGAGCAAAAGAATGATTTATTGTGCTAATTACTGATATCACAAAACCACAGACAGTAATCATGATCTTGGAGGGGGGGAATAGTTTAAAACCTATTAAAAAAGATAGTTTATGTGAGGCTAGGACTAGGCTTGTGAAGTATGAAATAAGTTAAAGTCAATAGGCTTTTAGAATATTTGGACTTTCTTGCATTTTTTTTTCTTTATTGCGCTGTGGCTTGGACAACAAACACTGTTGTTGCCTTAGTTTGTTAATCCCTCCCTCGGGAGCATCCTTTCTTAGTTCAGCAATAACACAAACAAAAAAAATTTACTGCATGTGGTCAGTACTCGGTCTCCTTGGGCTCATGTGTCTTGTTGCAACCAGAATATTTTCTCTCCAGGACAAGCCCAGCCCCTTATTCTTGGTAAGACTTCTCTGCTTTCATTCTAGATTTTAACTGTTATAACCCCTTTGCCGTTTCAGCTTCAAAATCAAACAAAAAAAAAATCATAGTTTATAGGGAAATAGAACATTTTGCTTGTTCAAATAACTGAACTGCATTTGTTCAAATTTTAAAAACACCCCAAACAGACAAAAACCCTAAGCAAGCAGAAGGTCACCTATCCAAAACCAAAACTGAGACGTTTCCTTCTCAAAAGTGTAGCTTTCAAGAAACTTTGAGTAATGAACTATAAAGAGGAGGTTAAAATGGAAACACTCTTACATCTGAATCTGCAGTGTCTGGTACCCATTGTCTTAAATGTTCTGGGCCAAAGCAAAAATCTAAAAGACTGACTAAATTCTGACACTTACAGCTTCCTTCACCACGCAAGTAGGTTGCTGGCAACTTTCTGCCTGCAAATGAGAGGGTAAGATCAAGTCTCAGGTGGGGATGTGAGGGAGTTCCTCCAGTCCTCTTGCTATATCACACTCTCAGGGCAGCTGTACCTCAACTCTGGAAATCTAAAGGAGTTTTAAACAAAAATAAAACTTTGGGCACCTCCCAGATTAAGTTGTAGTATGGCAAAGGTTTGCCCTCTGGTGTGCCCCTTGCCAGCAGATCAACAAGAAAGAGCTGGGCAAAACAATGATTTCTGGAGGAACGTTTAATTGAAAACTTTCCCCTTAAAAATATCATCTTTCCAGAAATGCAGATGTGCATGATAATCCTATAGGGATATTGGTATTTGGCCTCTAGGATTTTAAGAGTCCTGTTCCCAAGGTTAAGATATATGGAGAGCCAAATTTTATTTGAAACTATTATACAAGACAGATATGGAAGCTCATGGAGTATTACATTGCAAATCACATGTTAAAGAAAGACACATGGCTCTCAAGCTATAAAATGAGGAAGGAATGACATTTAAAAGATATCTTTAACCACTTGTTTTACTCATTAATCTGCAGTTCACAAAGCGTTATTTGCAGCAAAAGATGCCTTTATAGGATTGCTTCTGAAAAGCAAACAAGTATTTCAGACATTTTCACTGCTAACAAAGCTGTGTAACAATAGCAAAACAAATTCTGGTGGTGAGCAATGTTTCTGTGCGTGAATGTGTTGAACAGCTGCCACTTTCCACCCTTGAGACTTCTGCCTATCTGTGTTGGATGAAGTGATTCCTGTAGCAGATTTGTAATACGCTTAGTGATTCAGGGGGGTTAAAGGGAGGAGCTGTATCTGTCATTCTGCGCCTTTACTGTAGATTTCTTCAAATTGGGGGAGTTCTTCTGCTCGTGGGATGACAGTTGCTTATGAACAAATACAAAGGTGTGAATGTGCCCCCTGGCAAAACTCCTGACTCAGTGCAGCAGCATCACAGGGAGGTGCTGCTGTCTTCCACCCTAAGGCTCCCCTCTGAGGGGACTTCCCCTTGGCCAAGTGCTCAAGGGAAGACACGGTGTCCCGTCTCTGTCCCTGTGACAAAATGTCTTCTCCTTACCTGCACCTCCTGCAATGACTTGAGGTGTTCTCAGATGTTCACGGTCATTCAGAGACTGTTGTGTTTTACCAGTTTTGTAACCAAGAGGGCATTGTAGCTTTGAAAAACACTCAGAGGTTTATCAGGAGAATGCCATTAGTAAGATAATGCCAGTTGTGTCATTCCTAAGGGTATTGTTCCGCTCTCATGGTCTGGATATTTTGTGACTGGGTTAAGTTCTGGTAGCTACGGATACAAGCAAGCAGCTGGACTTGGTAGGTGCTCATTTCCGGGAACATAATTTGAAGGTATCAATCATAATTTGAATACATCTAAGCCTACTCTGTTTATAAGCAATACAAAAAAATATAATGAATAGCTTTGATTATAATAAATAATTGATTTAAAAGAACACTGGTTACTTACCCTTTGACTACAGTTTATTGTTGATACAATGTCAAACAATTATTGCAGGTATACAGTTTTCCCTCCTGAAAAACATTTGCATTTTCAGGAAGATGTGCGTGTTTTCTTCCTTCCCCTCACCCCTTTCTTAGTGCCCCCAAATAGCGTCTAATGTGCTGGGTAGGACACTTCCATGAGCTATGGAAAAATCCAACTCCCATACTCAATTTATATTCAGATCAGCACCTGGACCCCAAGTTTCTAAGTTTCAGAAAATGCTGCAGTCCAAGAGCTCCCAAACCCGGTGTGCTCAGTTTATGCCATCACAGAAAGTGAGAGCAATTTACTGTAGCCTTATGGCTACTCTCATGTAACGTGCAAAATAGACATTTTGGTCCAAATCTGAACACTTCTAACAGGAGAGCTATGAGAGACCTGTTCCAGAGAAACCCAGTGGTTAAATGCTCAGGTAAGACATCAGTTTTAGGGTCTCCTGGTCCTCCCTCCTGCAGTGAGTGATACAGCTGGTGAGTTTGCACTGGAGTCTCCTTCCTTCTCCCTGGACGGTGCTTTCTGAGCTGCAGCCACTGTCTGTGTAGTTGGCAGGAATGTGCCCAAAACGCTGTGTGCTCTGCTCTAAGGAAAGGAGCAGAAAATAAAACTGAAGAGAAGCCTGAGCAAGAGACTCTGTATCTCCAAGCTGGCAGTAGACAAAAATCTCAGGGAGTGCAAATATTGGGGAATTGGAGAAATTCATCCAGACCATGAAGCACAGACTGGGGCTGATATAAAGAGTGGATGTTGTAGGCTTTAAGGTAACTGTTACCTTGTTCTGGGCCTGATCCTCACAAAGTTGTTTAAGTAAACCCTGACTGAGATGTCCCTGGGCATCACTGCCAGGCTGTGGGTCAGGAGTCTGTCCCGGCTCAGCAGGAGTTTTGCCTGCGCAAAGTCCTCTTGTTAATGGCTGCCTGGCTTCCTGGAGCGTGGGCTCTAGATGTGCGTGTACGTACTCAGGCTTTTATAAAAAGACTTTGAATAAGGGACTGTGACGTGAAAGACCCAGAAGCAACTTGTCAGCTGCCAAATGGGAGGCCCAGAAGTTGTTCCTGCTGCAATAATCTCCCTTTGTTCTGCAGGATGGTACCACAGCAGATCACAAAGTTACTGAAGGGTTGCGTGGGCTTCCTACCCTCCTAGGGACGGTGGCATAACAGCTGCCTCTTGGTTCTGAAGCTTGCCTCTTCGTTAAAAAAAAAAAAAAAAAAATCTGCTTAAGTGTCACCCTTTTTGAAAGAATTCTGCAGAGTTCAAAGTAAATTATCTCAGGGATGATGATAATCATTGGCCTTTAATTGAACTGTGGTGCTTAAAATCTAGAAAGCAGTTCATGGTTAATCATTTAAGTTCATCAGAAATAAGATTCAAGTTGGGGCAATTAGACAATTGCTTCATTACTCAAACTGTCTAATGATGTTTCACTGATCTTTCACAAATGATAATACAGTAGATGAACTATATAGTTTAAGGATAAGTTATTCCAGTTTTAGATAGTTGAAAAGTGACTTACCAAAACTGTCAGTGGAAGTTATTCAAGATGTGCTGTCTAAATCCTTTCCAATTAGTGTTGAGGTCTTGAAGGGCCAGTCTTAGCTTTTTATTAATATGTTCAGTTTATTAATGTATTTTTTGATATATGCATAGTGTGACTGTCTGGTACATCTCAAGATGTTGCATAATTATTATCCTTTTAATTTGTTTTACTTGGGTCCTACTCCTTAGTCTTGCTTAAAATTCAGAAATATTTCATAGCTTAATAACTTAATAACTCATTAGAAAGCCATGACATGTACTTGAGGTTACCTCAAGGGCTATCCATATTTAACAGTAAACTTAAGACAATTCATTGAGAATGTGACTGTCATTGACCAGTTTAAATATTTAAGGTTATGTTTTAACCTTTTGCCTTACATTTAAACCATATGGAGAAACTGAAATAGATTGTGTACAAAATTGGGATCCTCATCAGATGGTTATGGCATTATGAAGCGATGAAAATTTGCTACTTTGCCTGGTAGTGGGACTACATCGCTATAATTTATTAACTATACATTTTGTCTAAAATGTTGTTACCTTATTCTGTTATAGATGTGAGTCTTCCTCTTCCTATTAAAAATCCCTAATAAAGAGAAATTCTGCTTCCAATTTTGGAGTAGCATCTGTGGCCAGCAAATTATTGCCTAAATATGATACAAGATAAAAATCAGGTTTTTGAAAAACAGGACTAATTAAAAATGTTAATGGCTTTTTTCAGTCTTTCATGCTTTTATTTTGCCACATATATAACCAGCTTGTTTTGGATGCTTGAAGTGATGTTCTCCTGGGAGCCTCTTTACTGAGATGTAATGTGCAGAACCAAGACTGAAGGAGAAACTGCATCCTAAAGTCACAAGCAGATTGGAAACTTTTGAATGTCCTGTTCAGTGAAAATACAGTGTGTCTTTAGCCTCTGGTTTTTCGTGCTTTTCTCAGACCATCAAATACTGACTGTAGAGGTTTCTCATGAGTGAACAAAACTGTGGTTTTGTACCCTACCCAGCTGTGTGCATCCCTGGTTTTGCCCATGCTGGTGGATACACATGATGTTTCTGTAGGTTGGCAAAATGATAGATTGTTTCCCACTATCTCCCTGTTGATGTCCATGAAATATTTTATTTCATTGAGTTCAAATGCTGTTCTAGAAAGAAAATAAGCATGTTTTAATTAGCTTATGTCATAAAGTGTAAGCTGTCATACTGCATTTACAAGGATTCCACAGATTTCCATTGCCATCCTGTTTTGATTTAACTTGGTAATTGTATCTATGTAAAAGGCTCAATGATAAGCTACCCATGGAAAGGGCTAATAACAGAGGGATGGAAAGAAGATGGGAAAGTATTCTACTCCCGGGCAAGGCTTCTGTATTGTTGCCTCTTGTGCACACCATCATCCTTGATTCCCTCTGCTTGGTACCCTTCCTGCTCTTTTACTGTTTGTCAGTCTATGGATAGCTTAACTTGGTGTCTCAAGGGTTCATTAGGTTGAATAGTGACTCCAGAATGATTGCTAACGTGCTGCTGATACAGCATAACTATCCTTCATACGAGGCTGGAGGTAATGTTGCGTTCTTCTGTATCACACCTGCAGAGAAAGCTGGGCTGTTCCTGCAGTATTTTAATACAGTGAAGGCAACTTGATCCAAGTTCCCCAGCTGTTATTGTGGATAACTGGTGACCCACAACCACATAATCCACAGTGTTTTGAACTGACAGTTTGATGATAGATGCTTATTGTCCATGAGATGTTTTGAGACTGGGCAGTGATCTCTAGGTCCTAGATGTTGCAACTTTCCCAAGCAGTTTGTTATTTTTGAGACTTCCCCTGAACGGATGCCTATATTTCTCGTCACATGTAGCAATGTGTATGTGTACTTCTTTGTCATAGCTCTCTGTTCTCTCTGAAAGCTTCTACCTCCCATGAAATTGCTTAGAATCTTCCTGTATCTTCTGAGATTTTTAGGGCGTTAATTAACTAATTTATTCCCCGGTGGGTTCTGCACCTCACTGGGTGCCTCCCAGTACATGTGCCCTCCTGTCCTTCTCACTGTGTTGAGCATTGGCCAGAAGGGCCCACATGCTTCTTCCCAGGCAATGCCAGAAGCCTTTGGGGCGTGTTGTGTTATTGCCCTGGAGAGGAAACTGTAGAACCACTTAAGGTCTTGTACCTTGTGATAGTGGAAAAACTTAAGGTTGCCCTTGAGTATTGGTTCCAAAAGCCGTTGTTTCTCTGCTGAAGTCTAGATTGTGAGATACAGTCAGCATCAGAATGCACTGGGACGCAGCTTTGGGGTCTGCTTGTGTTATGTAACAACAAGTTCTTCTGGCAGTGAAATTTGAGATATCTCAATGGGAAGCTTTGAGGCCCCTCCGTTCTGTAGTATGTGGTTCTCAAAGGTCTTTGTGGACCCATTTAACCTGTATAACATTAAGTGTTTTTTTTCTCTGAGCACCTGTAGTTTGGTTCACATTCCTCTCACCTTTTCTTACTACTAGACTTATGCCAAGATGTTTCCAGAGCTGTTCTGCTCTCAAAGACTTTTTCTGCTAGGTTTTGTCCTAAATAAATGCAAGAAATATTAAAAGCATATCCAGCTTTTGGCCTTCTTTTAAGAGGCAAATAAGTAATGAATTAGAAGCTGAGGGTGCTGTGCTTCTGATTTCTGCAAGATTAAAGATCTTGTTAAATGAAGAATTTGTACTATGAGTAATACAGCTTTATTTTGGGGAAAGGCAGGGAGAAGCACTCAGTTTTGTATATAACACAGTCCAAATTTTGTATATAACGTAGCCCAAATCTCTCCTTAAGCCCCAATTTTGCTGTAGTTTTTAACTCCCTCTAATTGTGGGAGCAGTCTAAGATTTTTCTCTGGCTGTGGAGCTTTTACTCTATTGCTGCTATAACTTGGAATTGCTTTCAACCATTTCCTAAGGAAGCACAATTTAACCAGTTAGCAGACTGATTTAGAGGCTGAATTCCAATATCCTTGTTCTGTGAATAGTTCCATTGGCTTAATTGACTCCTTGGGAAGTAAGGAAGTATTCAGAGCACAAGTGATGGACCTTGGGTTTAGCTAGTCCTATTTAGCAGCCAGCTGAAATACAACTTCTTGTACATATGAAAACAACAGTGCTTTTCATAATTCCCTCCTAAAGAGAGATAGTCACTATTATAATGACAATTTTAAAGTTTTATTGATGCATATATTTCTTAGCCAGGAATTAGAGGATTCTTTAACAGCTATGCGGGTAACACTCTAAGAAATCTTACTTTGTAATCTGTGGAATTCAAGGTTTGAAGCAAATTTTATTCCCCAAAATAAACTGACACATGCATGAGGTGAGAATGCAATTAAAACTACCCTGCCAGTTCTATAAACAGACAAGCCAAGGTACAATGAATTTCTCAAGTCCAAGAGACCTAGTAGGTCTGTAACAACCTCAGGATCTGCACTGGAGAGTGGTGATCCACATCAGGTTCTCTAGAGAGCAGTTCAAGCACATCTTGATGCATCCCAGAAAGGAGGTAGAAACACCTTTCCCATGCAAGGTAACTGCTCTGATATTCCATTTGTTTGTGTGCATTTCTGTGACAGAAAACAAGGAACATTAAGTCCTTATAAAAGCTTTTAGAAGAAAGTTCTTAAAAGATGCCAAGTTGATTACTCTTAGGGATTTTTCAGTTTAATGATAACTAAATATGGTGCTTTCGCAGGGTGAAGTTAATCACCAGCTTCTGAATTCAAACAAATACCTTCTCACAATTTGGATTTTTTCGTTATTATTAAACAGTCAGAAATGCTTTTTGCCAGATAAGACAAGAAATGGATTGTTGAACCTAGGAACCTTCAGCATACTGTTCCTGAATACATTAGTATTAAATATTTTGCCTTCCAGACAATAAATTTGGAAAGTGCTCTTTAAAGTGGGGGTGGTAGGGAAAGGATGATGGACACCAATGAGATAGTGTTTAACACATTTACTTGTAGTGCTTGCAGCCTTGCTTCAGTTGTGCTGTAATTTGTGAAGAGAGTTGTCTGTTCTCAACTGAATTTCTTTTTAGAAAAGCCTAGCCCAGTAGCTTTACTTTGAGGAGGTCATGGAATTAGAAGCTCAAGCTGATTACAGGTCTGAATGAGAAGAATTGACAAAGCTCTGGGAGGAGGAAATGTTTCTTCACTGGCCTTCACATTCTTTAAAATTCTCCAGATTCTAAACTAGACTTTTTTTAAATGATGAAGTGAAGTTTGTTGTGTTAACTTGGATGTGGACCAGTGTTGTGGAAACTCATCCTTGAGAAATATGCAGCCCTTCTGACTCATATTGTGTCCTTGTAATGCTACTACATTTCCACTTGGTAGGCTGCCTTAACCGTGCTATGATAGTCACTATTAATGAGTTCTACAGCTTTGGTAAACAGCAGATTAAGTTGATCCAACCCATTCTTGCTCAAAAATGAGCCAAATCAACAAATTAGTAATATTAATATGATTTAAATGTGGTGATGTTACCCTGAACACATTTTGTAAAGATATGGCCAAATGGGTGGCTGGTGCATTTTCATGTACAAAATCCAGAGTCGGCTTTAAATGTTTATCTTAAATTTGTCTGTAAATGCTGAAGCTCCATTTCAACCACATAATTGCCTTTTAGTATCCTTGCGCATCAGCTGTAAAATGTCAAACAAACATTAGGAACTTCAGCAATGGGTCCATTTTATGAGTGTATAGTAAACTTTTTCAACCTAGTAAAGTTTATTTAGGTATCACAAGTTGATAACACTCTAATGCACAAAGAAAGTGTGTTTTCTTTCTTCTGGATCAGACAGTGTTCCCCAGATAACTATCCTGAAGTAAAATATAATGAAGTCAAATTTAGTTTTATAAGTATTAATGTAGTATCATATGCTGGCAAAGTTTATAAAATATCTAGATACGCACATTACATTAATATTAAAAAAGAACAGAGAAATTATAAAAAGGTATTTAATGGGACATGAGAAAAATATAGCTTCTAGATGACAATAATAGAAGAAACGTTTTCCTCCTCTGAAAAGAAATAGTGACTGTGAGTAAGAAAAACTAGTGTCAGTAGGGATCTGAAGCGTTTTCCCACAGCTCTGCTCAAATTTAGTGAAAGTGAGTATTCTTTCTGTAAAGCTTTGGATCATCCTTTAAGTTTCCATTGCAGAAATCTTTTCTGTCATCCTACATAAAAATCCAACCCATCCCTGCCCCCGTTCCTGAATCCTATAGGATTTTTCCAATGAAGTAATTAAGAACACTCATCTTTCCATTTTCTGCTGTAATTTTTAAAGAGCCATGGGAGAAAAATAAGCTTATTTTAAAGAGGGGTGGAAAAAAAATTCCTTCTAAGCGAAAGCAACTTGCCCAATGTCACAGGTATGTCCTGAGTGCAGAAGCTGGGGGTAGGTTTGCCTCATCCCCTCTTTGTGAGCTGTGGCCATGGAATGATGCTGTCGCTGAGCCTGGAGCTGTGTTGCATTTCCAAGTAGCCTGGAATGGGGCCACCAACCGATGTGTTGGGTCTAGTGTTTACATGGGATCTGTTTGCGTAACTGAAGGAATGGAGTCTGTGTAAACAATTCCCATCGATTATGACAGCTAATGCTGGCTCAGCAGTATTAGACTCAGTACTTACATATTTCAGGCTGATATCTATTTGTTTTCTTACTATACTGGAGTGTTTATTAATAAGATTTAGAATGTAAATACTCTTCTCTAGTGCTCAGTGCTGAACATGCTCTCCTTTTAATGGGATTTTTGTTTTGTCCTAGTAATATTAGTTTAAGAGCCACTGATAGCACAACCTGGTGCTAATTCAAGCATTATTACTGCTTGTGTAATGTGCTGCCCTGAGTCATTCAAAAAATAAACATGAATTAATTCAGTGTCTCTATGGAAGACAATGACACAAATATTGTAGTGGGCCTGTAAATTGACAATCCTTGTCAAAACCATGTGGCTCTGACATGCAGATTGAGATACAAAGAGAGTCTGCAATTGTTTCTGATTTACCTTGTTGTCAAACTGACATTTCCCCTTGCTTAGTCAACAGCCTATTTCTTAAGCTATGCCTGCCCCCCCCATTCTAGTCCACTCTCCAGAGCTGCAGCTCTTTTGGTATTGTCATTTCATTGAAGTACCCTGTAGGTGCCATACTGCACACCCACCCAAGGACATTTTCCTAACAGTAGATCTCACTTACAGGGAACTTCTGGTGAATCTGTTGCCATCTTTTATTTGAGAAGGCGTTGTAACCCATTGTAGTTGGCACCAGCCCTGATCAAGGTCAGTGCCAAACCTGGTACTGGTGCCAGTGGTCTGTTATCCCTGGCAGAGCTACACTGCTTCTCTGAAGAACATTAGCTGAGTCAACAATAGCGTGTTTCCGTCACTGCAGCTACATTAACTCTGGAAGTTTTGCTGGAAAAATAATGTTGGCGGGGTCCAGTTTGGTTTTGTCTGTCTTGTTCCTAGCCAGCATAGGAATGCCAGAAAAAGGTTCTCATGGAGACTAAGCATTAGCACTCTACAACTGGTGAATGCAGCTGGTTGGTGAGTCCTTCAATCTGACCAGCCTGAGATTGTGCACAGAGTCCCAGGGAGAAAGAGGGGCCACAGTGCTCTTCTGTGGCTACCAAAACTGCAGTCCCCCTAGCCTGGAGCGACGGTCCTGCTCTTGTCTCTTCCGAGGGGAGCAAACTTGAGAGGTATAATGCAAACTCTACCACCTTCTTCTGTTTCTCCTCTTCTGAAGAGCTGCAAATACTAGCAGGGGACTCCGGCCATCAAAATTCAAAGGTGCTTCTTAAACCACCAGTCTTTTAGCAGTTCCACCTGTGAGAGATTTGGCCCCATGCTCTTTCCAACCTGTCCCTCACTAAACCATATAGTCGTATTCAGAATTTAATAATCAAAGTGATTGACTGGGCTTGGTTCTCAATTTTGTACAAGCTCAGAGGCGGTGAAATTGGGGGAGTTAACTGTGGGAAGAGCACCAGTAGCAGAGAATGGGGCTGGTGTTCGGATTCCCCCACCATCTCTGTCTTGGTTTCTCCATGGCTGGGAATGTTTAATCATGGAAAAACACTAAAGGTAAAGAAGCAGCACTGACTTTAAGCTCACAACATCGTGTGTTGATACGATACAGTCCTTAGGCAACGTTGTCCTGCAGTACCATAGCTCAGTCAGGTAGTTTGAGAGTACAAGTTTCAATCATGGTTCAGGAGTTCTTTCCCTTCATGGTTTTAAGAACTGTACCATTGTTATCTCTCTTTCTGTGGCTTTCTAGACTGTGGTTGACTGATAATTTTACAGTGCAAATTAAATCCTGCTTCCAGTCATTTTTATTTATTTATTTTTCCCCTAGATCTCATTTGCTGCTTTTCTGCACAGGTTCTGAAGTGTCGCAACTCAGTAGTACCAATAGTTTTAATGTTCTAGGAAAACCTGCTAACTTAATGGTAGTGTTTTTAGGCAGTTGCATAGCATTTGACTAGTTGTTATTTGTTCTTTACTCCTTGAAAGTGTCTAGTTATACTGTTCCGGCATCATAGCAAACACAGTTTGACAAGTACAGACAGCACTTGTGATTTTATGGATACTTACAATTTTAAGCCTTTATTTTACCTTGTGTTTAGTTCTTATTATGTAACATTTCTAGTGACACTTCACCACTGGCAAAGCTTCCATAAATTCAAAAATTTTGTAAGGTTAGAGTCCATGAAATTTGCCACTAAAAAAGTATTTTATGTATGTCAGTATGTTTAAGTGTGCTTTACTGACACCGCTTCCAGAAGGTTTTGTCTCCTGGTACCATTCACTCTTGGTTAACTGTGGACATTTAAGCCCTGGTTGTGCAAAGGAAATTTGCCACCCCTATCTTTTAGGGGCCTGTTTCCAACTGTGGGATTCATAAATTGGAGCTAAACGTAGGAGCCAGGTTAAGGAGAGGCTGAGCAGGGATTGTTTTGCACCTTTTCTGCCAAAGCTGCGGTTCTCCATCTTAGAGATGTTTAAATTCCACCTGTGTGTCACTTGTGTAGATGCCACGTATTTTCCAGGGGTCTAAACTTAGTTATCATTGAGATGCCAAACCTGAGTCTTGCCCCTCACCTACCCCAAGCCTGGTAGACAAATCAGTGTGTCTGTTTTAAGCTGTTCTGACCATCTTCTCAACTTGCTACTAAGCCTGGCTGTAAAGAGCAGGAGGCAGGCTATCCCTCAAAGCTTTAAGATCTCTGGGCTGGATCCCTGCTGCAGGGATCCTCCTTGCCCCGTTGGGAATTTCCATGTCTCTGGATCACCTTTCTTTAAGCAGTGAAGGCAGTGACAATCTCTGCCTGTTTCAACTTCTAACTTTATTGTGTTTCTCTATATCCCAGCTCAGTTCACAAAGGAAACCAGGTTTATTCATGCATTGTGCCTGGGGTTTACGGAAACGCTCGCCAGCGAATGAAGCTAGCGTGGCTGAAGCAGGTTCTGCTCACGGCTATACCTAGTGCCTTCCTTTGGGAAGCCAGTACAACCACCATGGTGATAGCGGGATGGCATGTGCATTTGGCTCTCCACCACTGTTTATAATGTGCTATACTAATGTAGCCTGACATTGGTTTAATGCTGGGCCGTAAACTGCAGCTGTTCACAGGCAGATCCATTTCCCGTGCAGCCACCCCTCCAGAGAAGGGGGTAACCTCCAGGAGCCCAGTGTGTCAGCACTCTGTCCATCCACATCCCCATGGTGACCTCTGGTTTTGCTGGTCACTCAAAAGGCTGACCAAAAAAAACCCAAACTTTGGCTAGAGGTCACACTAGACCATAAGATAAATAAGTTCTTATGAGTTCAGGGCTCACACAACATAGTCTTCAGTAGCTTTTCCTTATTTTTGTGTATTGGGGAACTTGGTAAAATAGAGTATTTGGTGATTTATAATCAAACCGATTACCTCATTTAGGAGAGATGTTAGATGGACACAGTAGCTTCTCTTCAACAAAAATGACGTTGCCATGTAGAAGTTATCTAGATTTCCTGCACAGGAGTTGGAACAGGGCCAAACATCACCGGACTCCAGAAAAAATACTGCTTTAAAATTTTACTTGCCTTTTTAGAAGATGATTTACTTTTCATGAGGGGAGCAGAAAAAGGAAGGAACTGTGTGGCAGAGAAAGAGATAGAGAAATTATTTTTACCCTCAGGGGTATCTGAGGAAAGTATTACAGGAGGCATTTTTCAAAACACTATTATTTTTTTAATCAAAAGCGTATCTCTTGGTTGCTGTATCTCTTGAGCTATGCTGAGGAATAACACTTACATACATGTACGCAGTGATGCTGGATTGTATCAGAGCTCTGCAAAATCTACAAATTCCCCTTGAAATCACAGATACACTATGTTTCTACGCCTGACTACGCTCTCCATTTTCAATATTGGGCTAATTCACTTTCTCCATTGTTGCCTTATCTCCATTTTGGATTGATATTTCCTGGGAGGGGAGAAGGTGCTAACAAGTGCAGAGTGAGTGACAGGCTGACTTCTTTTCAAAAGATGCTTCACAGCGCAATAGGATGGGAGCAGCTTTTGAAATCCCATTCGTTCTGGCTTCTTGACACAGGCTTGGGGTCTGCAACGATAACATGTCCCCTGAGGTAGAACAAAAGGCCAGTTGTTTTAGCACAGTCCTTTAAAATATAAAGTTTTGGAGAATGTGCAGAGAGCTTGGGCAGGGGAGAACAAGCAAGGCAGTCTTTCCTCAGAGAGGTTCCTTTTTTCCTGAAAGAGACTGTAGAAGGAGAGAGGCTTTCTGCCCAAGAGAAGTCATAATTCAGTAAGTTATGTAGAGCAGGACTGTGTGCAGTCTCATCTTGGAGAAATCCAGTCTAAGCTTAGAGAGTACCACAATGTGATATGTCAGTGACATGCAGAAAGCTGCGCTTGTTTTCACGTGTGTTCCCAGGCATTTCTTGTGAACAGATGGGCAAAGAGCCAATGAAACACAAAAATGTAGGTGTGTTCACTATAGGTCTTCCTATGCTCCTGAAGAGTGAACCATCATAAACTGCTCTTTAGACAGGAGCTCTGGGCGCTGGGATGCTCTGAGCTACAGGACAATCTTGGTATCTCAGTAGCGGTCCTGGACCAACAGTCCTGGTGCTGTACAGTCCTGCTGGTGTAAAGAAGACACTTGTTGCAGTGTTTCCGTACTGGAGGAACCACAGTGTTACAGTCAGTTGTAGTTTAATCTGTAAGATTAAAAGCAACATACATTTGTAATACATAGCAGAAGGCATCAGAAGAATTGTGCAAATGCCTGTTCTAAAACACCAGCTGTAGTTAATTTCTTTGTTTGACTTCTTACATCCATTAACTGACAACAGAGACCTGGTTGTGCCATCTAGCAGTAGAACACCAATCACACTGGAATATGTAATATGGCTGGACTTTTTTCTCTGTCTTTGCCATATGAAATACATTTTCTGCTATTCCTGTTTTTTTCCCTGGTTTTTGAAATGGAGATGACACTTATCATGAAGTGTTGGGAGATCTTAAATTTGAAAACTGTGAATGAATAGTATTTTCAGGTACTTCTGTTATTATTCACATGTCACTTTGGTATTAGATGATAAAACCAAGTCAAACTATCAAATACAGATCACTTTAAAATGAACACTTTTTTTTTGAATACCAGCCATTTTGCTAGGTCATGAAAAGACAGAATATTTCAGGTGATGTTATCAAGTTAAGAAATGACTTATTTGAGAGAGAAGATTCAAGAGGTACAGGTTTACATGTACTGCTATTTGTTTAGTATAAGCTAAACAGAACAGTATTTATTAGAGTAAAAGAAAACTGTTTAATATCGGGATCATTCCCATATAAAAAGAGCCTCTAAAAAGTACCATGTAAAAGTTCAATTTCTTTTTTCAGTCAAAATCAGATGGCGCACCCTGTCATGGGAAAATGGCTAAGGTGTTTTGAGACCCTGAAGTTGTGGAGAGGCATATGGCAGTTTTTCCACCCTTGGGTTTGAGGATGCAACTAAAAGCAACAGTCTCCAATGGATTTCTTAGACTTGTATAAATGTGGCTTCTTCTGTAATCCAGGGCAATTCTGAATTTACTCTTGTCTGTTTCAGGAAATCCAACCAGAGCAGTCACTGTCAAGATCCTTTTACACCCTGTTCTAGTAGCTTTCTCCATAAATGCTGTTATTTGCAATAACAAAGACTAGATCCCTATAAATTGGATAAATAATGATGGTCTTGTAGCAGGTCTCATATTAATTTTTTTTTATTCTTAATGTTTATTTTTTTACCTTAAATCTTGTATCATTGCTGCTGTGACAATTTCATGCATTGGGGATTGGTTACAAATCCCTTTTTAACTGGCTCTTTTACTGACCAAGAAAAAGGGAGAAGGGTGTGGAAAACTGCTGATTTTGTGCACACTTTAATGATGCTCCTAAAGAGCTAAGTGAAAAGCAGTATAGCTCATTACAATAAGGACATTTGCTTGCCTTAATTGTTGCCATTTATAAGGAGTGCCTTTCATTTCGTTGTTTACTCCTGGTTTTAAGCTGTGGCATTTACATACACAACAGGGCAAAGGCAAGCTACCGTTGCTCCTGTGAAAACTTTTAAATTTAGTTAGCAACTGCAAATAACAAAACTAAGCCGCTGGCTTGCTCTCAGTAGTCGGAACTGCAAAGGCAGGTAAAAGCCAGTTAAAATTTGACGCTTGGCCACATGGTGAATTTTTGAGAACCCCAGCTGTTTGAGGTGCAAGAACATCTGTGACTGTCAACAGTTCATTAGAAAATTGCTGGCAATAAAAAAAAAAATGCCAGCCCCCCTCTTCCTGAAAACGATTGGATTCCTGATGGTCTGCCTGTCCTCTGTATCGTTTTACTCCATTCACAGAGAGACTAAATTTGCAACAATTTCTTTTTCTGTGTTTCCCTCGTGGCGCAATGGTCTAACATCATTATTCACTCCTTACTTATACCAGATTTGAATATGCCATTGTTTCTTGGACAATAAAAACATCGTTTGCCTAGCAGTCATCACATACATTAAATCTTTGCCATATGTGTATTGCATTCCTGTGTCATATTCCTTGGACAGAGCCTGGGTAAATTCCTTTGGCTCGAGTTTTGACATGATGGTTGTAATAACTGAGAAAGCTTCCATTAATAACTGGTCAGAGCACTAAGTTAATACTTTATCAGAATCCTTTGCAATATTTGGATGATATCAATCTCTAGTGTCATACTGTCTAGCAGCTTGCGCATTAGATCAAAAATATGTTGAAGTCAGGAGCAATGAACCGTTTTCATGCTTACAGAAAAAAGGCAAACACCAGACAAATGGCATGCTGGATTAGACCTGTCTGTGCAGGGAACCTAAGACAGGCTGTAATTCTGGCTGGAGGATCTTCTTGAGTGTTGCAGGTCTGTTGTTGCTTGGATTCTTCTTCTCTTTGAATTTTTGGCTGCCTGCAGCAGAATTTCCATTGCTAACCCTGTCTCTGTGCCACATAGCAACAGGGGTAGGAGAACGGTCTGCTATTTAGTATTTCTTTCTCACATGTTTCTGCAGCTCCTTCTTACTATGTTTCTTGTATTTGGCTGTAGACCTGAGGGTGAGATCACAGATGTATAGAACAAGAGCTGTAGAAACACATTAGTGGGCTGCATTTAATGCCAGCATTTGAAAGTGCCAAATTGCTTTTTGGGTTTTTAGTATCACATGTTGGAGTTGTCACAGGCTACTACTATTCCCCGCTATTTACTCCTTGCGGCACTCATGTAATATTTATAAATACTTTCACAGACGAACATACCTTTTTAGCTACAGGATGTGGATGGCATTGACCCATCGTACAAAAACAATATAGCGCTTCTGATCCAGTCGTTCCGAGTTTGTAGACTTCTCTGTTAGATATTTGAAATGAGCCAATTATAAAAGCAAAGATAGTTTAACCGTGACACTTGCTCATTGTTTTTGTCCCTGGCAGTTCTCCGTAGACTCCCTTCATAATTAAGGGCTTTACTGAGTAAAGAAGATTCCCAGTAGTCACCCTGGAATTGGATTAACAGCACAAGAAACTCCCCTTTGCTAACCACAAGCTCGGTCTCTTCGTATCTTTCCATATACAGGTCCTTTTTCAATTTTTTAAGATGAATTGCTGTAATTTGGCTCTGTGGACTTGAAGAAATGTAGCCATGCTTTATTTAGAGGTACAGTGGTGCATAGAGTCTCCCTCTGAAATTAGGGCCATGTTGTACAAATTATTGTATAAACACAAATTAAGAGGAATCCTCTGCACAGAGTTAATAATCTCGGTTGTCAAGACAGAACAGGAGAAGGGGGTGGTGTTCTCTCTGCCCTGTGCTCCAGATACACAGATTGTAACTTACCGGAGGTGGTGCAGAGAAGGCATTGCAACATTGAGAACTGAACCTTGATTTTTCCATATCTGAATGTGCTGCTGTAATTACGAGACTGACTTCTATCTTGTCATTATAATTTCTGCAAGCATTTTGATAATGTGCTAGGTCCTGTGCTATCGTGAAAGCAGTGTTGCTAACGTTAAACAGAACTCTACTTCTCTTTACCTGCAGATGTGTGAAAATAAGTCTTTTTTTTTTTTCCTTCCTAAACTACTAACTGCATCTTTATTGCACTGGTAGAAAAGAAAGGATCATTTTAGTACATCCATGTTCTAAAGCTGCTGCCTGGTTCAGCATTCCCAGTAGTCTCCGTCCATTTCTAGGATTGTCTTTGTGTTAATGGTATAAATATGTTTGCCCAAGTCATGCTGCACCACTTGGTTGTATTCATTGTCTTTTGGGAAAAGTGTTTTGGTTTTGTTTTATTTTTTTTTTTCTTTTTTGAGGCTCAACTGAACCTGCCGTTTTCATGTGAGGTGATTTATTTTGTGACTATCCTCTTAAGTGGATATCTTGGATGTGAAGAAGGGACTAACGGACTCAGTAGATGCAGGTTATTGACAGTTGTACTCCAAGGAATTGAGCTGTCTTGTGTCAGACATTACCATCTTTTTGCTGTCCATCCCATCCACATGCCCGAGGTTACCAACCCTACAGAAGACCTGAGAAAATTGAGTGTGGGGAGCTGTGCCTCAGTCATTTCAGTGTGAAGACCGGAGGCTTCTATCACCAAAAATTTAGGTTTGATTTAAGCTGAACCACCAAGCTTTGCACTAAGCAAACTGTTCTATGGCATCAGCTCTGCTGTAGGGGCAGGAGCATCATCCCGGGGGAAGTGACCGAGGGCTGGCACAGCAGAGGAGGACAGTATTATTGGAAAGGTAGTTAAGGGAAAAGACCCTGCAAAGTGAAGTGTGGTGAGATCTCTGGTTACCAACACAGCTCCTCCTGGGGCTATTTGAAGACATGTGGTGGGAATGCTTTTTAGGAGTGCACTTGCCATCATCGTGTGGTTTTGGACAGCATATCAAGCCCAGAGGCTGTAGTTTTTATACCGTAATCTGTATCTTTATGGTAATGGATCGGGTTGGGATCTCTTGAGATAGATATGATATTCCTGTAATAATAAGATTCTAAAATGTTACATTTTCCTGTGGGATTTGCAGGTCGGCAATAACTGTTCAGGTATTTTGTGTGTGGTTGCTATAATTTGTAACTACTAGGTTGATATCTTTAGCAGAAAAAAAATAATCTGACTTTCATATTTGGGGGTTTGTTTTTGCAGGAAAAATAGTGACAGTATGAAGGTGGCTCTTTACATATCTTACAAATGGACAAAATACTGCTCCCCGTGCTTGGGAAATGTGGATGTTTTTGTTTTTGTTTTTTGGGAACAGTGGGGTTTTGAAGAAGAAATTGGAGAGATGTTTAAAAATGTCAATTCTAGTTCAAAAGTTACACAAGCAAACACTCTTGACCAAGGTGTTGAATTATAAAGTTTGATATTCCATAAAACTAAATAATCAGGAGTAACGCTGCCAATAAAAGACATTCATTTATTTACTCAAGGTGCCCATTGTTAGCACTAATAATACATTTCAACGTATTGAATTGCCAGATAATTCTTTTGTGACTTTTATGCTGGATGATATTGTTATTTAAATGAACCTGCAGACTGTGCTGTAATGAAGAAATGCATGTTTTGCCTAACAGTTATCAACCAGCATTCCAGCAAAATGAGAATTTTTACCTCCATTCATTCTGAGGGGAAGCTGGGGGTCACTGTTTTCAATGTGGACCTTTTAAAAGCCTTTCAGCAGTGAATAATTATAAGCCACAGCTTCTGAAATTACCTGTATTCACTGTAGGGAAGAAGAAACTTTTATCTTTTGTAATGAAGTACACTTGCTCATTCAAACTTTGTAAGACTTCCCTAAAATGGCAGTCGCATTGTGCTGAGTTAATATTAGGTGGAGTAATAAAAGAAATCGATTTTTAAATATACAGATACCCTTGTTTATTCAATTCTACTTTTCTTGAATTTTGGATCCACTTTGTCAAATAATACTGATGGAAAAAAATGTGGTGTACTCTTGTGTAAATAACCTTATCGGTACAAATTGCTGTTTACTAAAACAAATGTTACTTCATTTGCAGTTTCAAATTCATTTTGCACTTTCATTTGAAGATTGGGGTTTGAAACTGTTTTGGTCATGCTAATTTTTCTATATTAAGTTTGAGAAAAAGATTTTCTTTTTTATAGTTCAAAACTGCAGAAGATAGGGATTGGAAATATGGCTTGCAGCAATGGGCTTTGGACTTCTCTCTTTGTTCTTAAAAACAAACAGGTTGGCAATATTCATTGGTGTAAAGAAACAGAGAAGTCATTATCTGGGGAGTAATTTTTAAAAAATGATATACAATAATTTGTTAATTATTGCCAGAAAAAAGCATGCAGTTTTACTTCTGAAAATATGCGTTCCGGTTAATGAAAAACATTACCCTGCAGCCTCAGTTGGGTTTTTTGCACTTGTAAAAGTTTTGGTACTTTGTTTTGTTGGGGTTTTTTTTGGTGGGTTTTCTTTTCTGTTTGTTTGTTTTTGTGGGTTTTTTTGTTTGTTTTTTTTTTTTTTTTTTTTTAAAGAAAGCAAGGCAGAAACTGATCCCACACTTTTCTAAATAGGATTTTTAGGAAAGCACTAATTCAAGTCTCACCATCAGACAAAAAGCAAGCACAAAGGTGAAAGTTGTGAGTTTCGCTTTTGAATTCTGAATATTTACTTTGAGTAAAAATACCTCTTTTTTTTATATATATTTTTTTTTCCTTCTTTCAATTAACTGGTAGGTTGTAAATTGAGCTGATTGTTTCAATCAAAGGTGTTTTTCCCATACTTTGAACAACTTGGAGTTTTCATTTCCCCACTCAGAGGAAGCTGTCTTCCCTGTCCTGCACCAATCCACTTCTGAAAAATCAGCACAAATCCATCACTGAAAACCCACCTCGTCTATAAAATAGACTCTAGCTTTGTAAATAAGACAATTTCCCAGTGTCTGAAAGTTTAAATCCTGCCTGTGAAGATGTTTAGATGGAGTGATGCTGCTCTATTAGTTGTCCAACATGGTGGTGAGAGGAAAGGGTGGGAATAGCAATTTGGTAGAGACGGTTGTTGCTCTTAAAGCCAAGGGTTTTTTTAACCCCCTACTCGTGGTAGCTGTAGTAATGGATGGGTAACCAGGTAGTTTGTAGCTGTATAAGTCTATCACCAAACTTACTGAATGTTTTAGACCAGAATTTTGCTTGTGTGTTAGTCCTATTTAAATATGGGCCATATGCTCAATACTCTTGAGAGACGGATCCATATTTCATTCAGCTGTTTAGTAAACTTTCTGTCTTCTGTCCGCCTACTCGGGCTCCCAAGCTCGGGTAACACACACAACTAGGCGTCTAGAAGAGCAAACATAATCCTTATTATATATCCAGCGATGTGTTTTGTGCTACAAAATAGCAAAGGCTGGGACCCTTAGGAAGCATACAAATACAGAGCAAAGAGTTGCCCCTTCCAGAGAATTTACATCCAGATGGCTGAGGCGTATAAAGATATTTTCTCGGGGTAACAAGGTGCCTCCTGTCAGCCGATAGGAATATGCATTCTCAGCAAATGCAGAGTAATTCAAGCTGGTTTAGCCCTTTCTCCTGTGATAACTTTTAAACCCAATGACAGGAGACAACAGGTGGATATAAGCAGATGGGGAAGCACAAGGAGTGAATAAGAAGGTCGGCTTCATAGGTAGTGGGCTCAATATTGCAGCAGCACAGCCATTGTCAAGCCTTTTTTTTTTTCTGGCATCAGAGTTAAGAGGAGGCTTGAGAGGGGATTTGAAGGAGGATAACGAGGCAGCTTTGTGGACATGAACAAGGAGCTCTACCCAAGCAAGGGGGCAGCAGGGGAGAAAGCACAAAGATCCTTGCTTGAAAAGGTAACAAATGGGTGATGGAGCCTACTGTCAGGGGCTGACTGGAGGTGGGAGCTCTCCCCTCTGGAATAAATGAATGAGAATAGGTTGGGAGGGGATTAAGATGAGAATGCTTTGAAAGAAAAGCAAGTAGATTATGTTTATATAACAGAAAAAGGGAAACCACAGCAAAGGGGAATAACAATAGTCAAAGTGATGAGCAAAGGAAATGCCGGTATCAAAAATACTCTTCAAGCTTTTCCAAAGCTGCTCTTTCAATAAGCAGAAGGAAGAGGTGCATTGTAACGATGGCTTTGTATGCGTCCCCATCATAACCAACTCCTCACAGTTGCTTTCTGAAACTCGGGAATTATTGCTAGAATTTTTTTAAGTCTGGCATCTACCTTTGAGGTGAGCAGTTGTATAGCTGGAGCCAAAAGAATTTACTTGTTCTTTATAATGAGGAAGTAGGAAAACATTATACTTTCCTGCTGGGGAAAAAGAGAGTCATTGGTCTCTTCATTTGCAATTTTTAAAATTATTGCAAGAACGGACCCGTTGCTTTGTTGATTTCTATCATTTAAAATTCAGCTTTACAGACTTCTTATTCTGTTAAAAACACTATTTTCATTATGCCCTCAGATGTGCAGTTTTCATTATTTGGTTCTGAAAAAAAATACTGGCTTTTTTTAAAATGCTGTTTACTACTAGGCAGTCTTATAGAAAAGCACATATCTGTCCTTAGGCAACCATATTCCTCAAAACCTGCAAAAAACCAAATTCCATAACTTCTTACCATGCTGAGGATATACGGTATTCTTATATGAACCATCTGTTGTTGATGGAAAGGCAAGAACAGATGATCTGAACTGGCCTGTTAGTGCAATAGCAGCATAATTCTATCCTGAGCTGAAGACCCAGGATTTAGCTTGACCTCGTCACTTCTGTCCTCTCTGCCACTGGAGACCAGTGGTATGCACTGGTGCATCCATCCCTCTTGGGAAGAGTGCAGCCAGCTCTACTGCTCCTGTAGCTGTTGCCAACTTGCATCCATATTGCTACGTTGAAGGTCGTTCCTTAAGTCTTTTGGTTTTGCATCTTGTGCAAAAAAAAACATCTGCAGTTTGTTGGGGAGGGAAAGTAGAAGAGGTTTATGTCAGTGCTGCTGGGTGGATGAGTGGAACAGTGAATAGTAAGCTGTGTCTGGATGTTTTGATATCAGGGTGGCCTTATTACTGTACATACTTACGCAGACAACTGGAAAGCTGTATGATGGTTTTGACATGTGCCATATGTACAAGGGAGCACTAATCATTGATTTTGTATAATGCTTAGCCATGTTGTGAACACTGTCATTTGTTTAGTGCACAAATCACATTAAGCAAACCACCAGCTCTAATTTTGGAAATTGGTGGAATATTCCTATAAAGAAGCACAAAAGATTGTAAAGATTGAATGAGTTCATTGTCTCGGTGACCAGTTGGGGAGGGGGAGGCCGTCCTCTTTAATTTTTTCTTCTTTTAAAAATACTTTGTGGTTCAGCAGCACAGACACTGCATATCTTTGTATCCCCACACAGCCACCATGTTAATAGCTGTTTGCTGGCTGTGGTCAGTTAATTTAAAAAAGCTGGCATGCTGGTATTATAGGTCGCAATAGATTATTCTTGAATCAAGCGTAGTATTGTTGCTTCAAACCAAACCCCCACCCATGACAAAATTCATTATAGCTCCTTAATTTATAATGGTGTTTGAAAGGATGAACCTGAAATGATCTGAAAGGAGATCCAGTTTCTTAAAATTCTCTCAAGCCATGCATCATCCTGTTCCTACTTTTCTTTTGTTGCTTTGTTGCGTGTGTAGATTCAGTGGGGGGGTTACTGTTGGTTCAGGAATCTAGCACTTGTTAGTTTTGTTGCAAATAGGAAAATAGATTATAAAGTGTTCACTGACACAATGAACATGGGTGTACACCTAGAATGTATTTCTCCTCTGAATCTGTTATATACGTTTCTGTTATGCATATAAAATGTGTAATATATTGTATTCAACGTATTGCAGTGCCACAAATGCTCCAGGCCCATCTTTGAGTCAGTCACTGGAAGCCTGACTGTGTTGGAGGGTAACTGGGTTCTCAAAACTCCCTTGCCCTGCAATAGCCACCATACTCCAGGTGTTGGCTGATGTGCTAAGCAGCGTCATTTTCTTACGTGTGCCTCAACTATTCTTTTCCGACTGGAATGGAGAGCACACAGCAGCTGGCAGCTGCCTCTCCCTGGGATAGCAAACTGGGTTAGGACGCATCAGTTTCCCTGCATCAGTGGCCCAGAAGTGTTCTGGCTTTCAGTGCAGTGGGAGCGGTGGGTTTAGGAGACGATACACCAAATCTTCAGTTGTTATTTTTTTGGAAAGTCCTGTGGATCCTATTTGACATACAAACATGCACAAGTGAACATGGTAGCACTTCAGCATAGATGGGTAAAGGTCGTTGTTTTTATTATTTTTATAACCCCCAAACAATCAACTATGCAATATTGGTGTTGTGTCCTTTCCTACTGCAGTTGACAAAGATAGAGTTTCTGGTCAAAAGGCGAGAGAAAAAGATAAATACAGACCTAGTGTCCATTGCCCTTTTCTCATCTATTCAAATAATCATGTGGCTGTGTTGGGGGGATCCAAATGTCTGCTGCTATGAATAACTTGAATTTGGAAATGAATAATTACAAGACGAGAAACAGACACCTTTCCTGGAATAGTCAGTAGGTAGAAGATTCAGCTGATACATGAAACATCAGTCTTCAGTCTGAATTAAGGAACTGCATCTTGATCTTTCAGATCGCAGAGTGCACAAGAGTTAAGGAGCTGTTGCCTTTTCTGGAGTGCGTGCTCGTTTCTTCTCTGATTTATCATATAAAAAATAATTGGTTTGCTAGCTGATATGGGCTTGGAAAATTTTTGAACTCTTGAAAACTTTTGTAGGATGAGAAAATGGATTCCCACTTATCGTCATGTCTGAACTTCAGAAAACAACCCTGTGCACCTCTGCACAGAATACCTTTTGCCATGCACATGAAAACCAGCACATACCTTCCCTATTCAACACATTAAGCAATGGAGAGAGGGTCCTATCACAGGACATGAGCATGTGTGAGGGATGGAGAAGTAAAATGCAGAACATTTTAACTCCCTGTGTTTGAAATCTACATACACATAACTGGCAATTGCTATGAAAAGGGAAAATATCAGTTCTTCAGGCCAGTGAGAAAATTCACTAATGGTGAAGTTTTCTAAAAACAAATGAATAGCTTCCATGAGGAATTTAGAATGAAAAATGTGATAAGTTATAGTCAGTCATTAACATTTGTTGAACATTCTACTTATTATTAGTGTTTCGTATAGTGCTGCTTCAAACATTTAATGGAAAAAGAGTGGAATAAATGGGGTAACACTAACCAGATGGTCCTGGATGTGGAATTTCTAAAGCTTTTTGTGTACTTTATGTCGAAGATAACAAATCACACAGGTCAACAGCTAGTGTCAGCTAGTGAGAAATGATTGTACATTTTAAGGGAGAAAAGCTCTTGAGGTCTTAGTCACATTGGTGTCAGGGATTCAATTTTGTGATTTTCACGTGGAAACGAAGATGCTTCCAAGTGAGGCACACTGCAGAAGAAATGTTTAAAGAGAGGTTTGTTTAGATTCCAAAAACTAGGTTATCATAGACACATTTAGGTTCAGGACATCTCTTCCTTGCTTTCTGTTTAATTATGTTTCTATTTTATCTTTGGCATCTGCAGAGAATAAAATATAGGAATAATTAGGAATAGAGCTAGCTGATGAAAAACTAAGACTTCTCAATATTGTTTCTTTATACACTGTTCTTAAAATTAAAATCAGAAATTCTGCAGTATGTTTTGCTTTTTGATAAGTAGCTTCATATGTTTTAACATTTTGAGAGTCATACACTTGCTAAGAATATCTGTCTGATCTGTGGCTTATCTGTCATCCATCCCTGTAGTATCTTGCCAGGTCACTGTAGTCCTGCTGAAATATTTTGATACAAAATTTCATCCAAATAAATAAATAGTGTAGGATGGTGCCATCTATAGCCTTGACAGCTCAAGGGATTAGTAATTAGTTATGTAGCCTCTTACTTAGGGATCATTACTTAAGATCAGACTCAGAATGTCACTTCTAGCCACAGGCTTGGCAAGTTGAAACAGTGGTTTCTTTCTGATCCTTGTCAATGAGGTAATGTCTGAGTCATCTGGGGCAAAATAGAAGTAGAAACTGAATTATAATTTCCTTTCTAGAACTGGTTGCTGAAACTCACTTTTATGTAAAGGCAGTGGGGCAACATTTTTAACTACTGTCTACCTGTTCCATGAGTACAAATGAAACCAGCTTCCAGGGGACTTTTTGTTTGCCTCCTTTTCACTAAAGAAGAGTGTGATGCAGTTTCCAGTCTATATTTGTGCCAAAGGGTATTACATCACAGAAAACAGCAGCAGTCAATGGGGTGATCAGGTCAAAGCTAATGATCTTTCTTTCATATGACTATCTCCTCCCTATAGCTCAATAGATACTTCTAGATAATGATCCAGAAGCTACAAAAATGGGCATTTTCTTAAAACTTTGTTGTTTATCTATGGCCAACTTAGAGATAGACTTGAGAGAAATGAACCATTCTGAAGATACAGCCTTACATATGTGCAGCAGTGATCTTCACTTTTTGATATGAAGTTAAAACCTCAGTCTTAAAAAATGCAGCTTTGGTAGAGTTTCTTGTTCAAATCAATCTTGAGATCAGAAACTTTAGCAATATTCCTGCACAGGAGAACATCTTGGATTTTCTGCTACCTTCTTTTCAAACACCAGGCAGCATCTACTTTTTAAATAACTCCTGTGGACAAGACTGTCTCTTCTAGATGACACTTACTGTTAGTGCCAGAAGAAATTTCACTTTTGATACATGTACGGTGAAGCAATGTAGAAGTTTATTCAGCATGGCATCTTCCATAGATGAAGCGTCCCTAAGCATTTTGCAAAGGGGTGTCATCTTCTAGAACAAGAGCTGAAGACCAATAAAAGACAAAGGAGGAAAGATGAGCTTCTTGGTAAAAGTAAAACCAGGTTCTTATGTACCAAATTGTCTTGTATTAATGATGTTAGCACCAGTGACTGTGATCCAGGGTGGATAGAGAAGTGTGGGAGGATGCTGCTCTGTGTGTTATTTGCAATGCAGTGAATGGTATTTATATGGTATCTATTTCCATTGTCACCAAATGACCCCACACAATGCCTTTATGGCTTCCCATCACCGTGACTGTAGTCATCACACCTTACCTGCTGAACATGAAAGCATTGCTTTCCAGGAGGTGGTAGTGCACCCCCATAGAGGTGCAGCAGCTGCATAATATTTGTCTAAGCCAGGGACCGGTGAACCTGTCTGGGTGACCCTTTCAGTTTTTTGAGAAGTTACAAAATACCAAGGGATTTTCTGAACCACTGTTTGAAAGATAAACACGCAGAAGAGAACAACTTTTCCCTTGTGTCATTTTAGGTTTGTACGTCGTCTTTTACTGATAACTTTAGACTATTGCTAAAGATTGGATCAAGGAGTGACACATTCTCTTATCCACTACGTTCATATCTTCTGTTGTGCACTCACATCTGTGTATTTGTGGTTTGTGTTATGTGTGTGCAGGCTTGTGCAAAGGTGTATCTCTTAAGGTGTTTAGTTCTTGCTTATGATGTTAGATATGCAGTCCTGTCTATTGTTATATCCTTTTTTGTGATGTTTCATTTAAATGTGTATAAAAATAGGCCAAGAGAGACTCTGTTTTGACTGTAAAATGCTCTGGTAAATGCCTGTCACATTTACCTAGTGTTATATTTAGACTAGAGCTGAAGAAACTGCTAAAACAGGTACCTGAAAGCTCCTGAAAGTGACTTAGTATGATAGCTGATGTGGAACCAGCAGCTCTGTTACCGGTTCTTGTTCACTGAGTAATACACCCGGCTCCTCTGGCCTGTGACCCGTTGCTGTTGGCAGCTGATCTCATCTCAGGCTATTGCAGCACTGGCTTCTCCTCCCTAATTATCACAGCCTGCGTCCTCCACGCTCAACATACGCACGTAGGTTCCTTTTCACTTCGCCCAGACTCGGTGCCTTCCCTCACAGCTGCCTCCAGTGGTTGTTTTTTTTCCTGGTGGGAAATGTCATCGGTTCATGGGGAGAGGACTTGAGCACCAGACTTGCATCTTGCAGGGGCAGCTTGGTTTGCCAAGAGGGTGCAAATCCAGCACTGAACCAGTGAAGTCCAACAACAGCAACTCAGCTGTGGACTTTGAGATGGTGGAATTGTGCACAGGGAAGAAGTTTGCTGCATCGTTTAAATGAAGAGATTATTCTATTTAGTTTAGTTGATTTTATGAAAGTTTTGAGGTACTGCAGTCATGGATCAGATAGCAGACATAGTATTAAATGGTTATTTGCCAGGTGTTCGGATTTTTTAGGGACGGCCCACAGCCTGGAGGCTCTGCATAAACCTAGGAGTGGGGCTATCCTGTGTCCCATAGAGCTAACCTTCTCAGCTCTGTTTCTGGATGTAGAAACCCAGTAATCCTCACTGAACGTCCTGTTATTGTTCAGTAGTAAAAATTGATATTGGTATGCTTGCAGTGTGAAATCTCTTGCTGCTTTGAGCCCTGATCGTATGAATACTTACCATTGTGCTTATTGTGATGTACCTGCATACTCCCACCGAGTGCTCCAAGTCGTATACGTTAATGTTTTCATAAGTCTTAGTGATCAGGTTTGGTAAGCACAATGTGTGCAATGGTTGGGCAGGCACAACATGTGCAATGCCGAATCTCAGCTGCTTCTGAGATCTTGAATCTCTGCCTGGAGACAGATATAGCAAGCTTTAATATGAAACCTCTCTAGATTAAATTTTTAGTATTGTAATCTTGATTTACGTGTGGCAAGAACAGTTGGTTGGGATGTATTGGAAGAAAATGTATCCCATTCATTAGCAAAGAATGCAGTAATTAGTAGAGGAAGAGACTTGACTCAGAACGTGTGATATGACTTGGAATTATGTCCTCGAGTCATTATGCAGATAAAAAAAAAAAAAACAAAAAAACACTACTCGCTTCAGTGCAAGTTTTGCATGTGTAACAGCTGTCACGGCCAGACCATTAATCAGCTGAACCACCACACAGGTGGAGGATGAGAAACCACCTTCTGTGCTAGAGGTTGGATATAAAAATTACTTTTTGTGGGGTCTGTGTGTGCTGCTGTGGCTGTAGCAATGCAAATCTCCAGTGTAGGTCTTTCTCCACTGGCATGAGAAGTTTTTTGTACAATTCCGTCTTTTAAGCATAGAAGGAAAAATATAGGTTGTGGTTAAATGCTAAAGAGACCGTGATGTAGCTCTAAGCTGTGTTTCTCCTGCTAAAACTAGCACAACAGAAGACACATGTATGTTATTTTGCCTGATATATTAGTGTACTATGAAGTCATATCAATTGCATACAGTTAGTTAGATAAATAAACATCTTACTTGTGATTGTGTGTGTTAAAGTACCCCAGGTTATTTTGCTAAATGATGTCATTTATCATTCCCTGCTGTGTATAATGACTGTTAGTGAAAAAGGAAGGGTTGTTTTTTTTCTCTTCTGTCCACCCCCAAACAAAAAAAAACAAAAACAAAAAAAAAAGAATAAATCAGAATAAGCTCATTCCTTGAAATGCAAACATTCCACCTCCTCTGTTTGCATCATGTGATATGGCAGGACATCAAATGATACAAGGATGTGTAATGTGACAATAAGTGAAAGATAAATTAGAAGAATGTTTTTTGGATAGACTGTTCCTTATTCAATTTGGGTGATAAAATGAATGTCAGAAATTAAGACTAAATTCTTATCAGCTAAATTTCCTAATTTGTATTATTACAGATAATTAGCAACATATATTTATTCTTAAAACTTTATTTGCTCAATTAGAAGGTAGATTTCAGCCTTTATCTTTGTAGGTAGCTGATCCAAGACAGTTTTATGTAAATGGCTTAATTAATTGGTACCCTTCAGTTGAAACAGCAACTTACAAAGGAAGTAATCCTTTTCGAGTGGCATAAGCTGTTTAAAAAAAGGCAATAAAAACCACAATACCTTTCTCAGGCACATTGGCACACAATTATAAGTTATTTGACAGAAGTAAATGTAATAAACTGCAAGGCTTCTTCCCAAATTATGTCTTTTTATGTAATTAAAATAGCATCAACCTTAAGTGCAGTGGCTCTGTAGCCTTCAAATCTACATTATTAAGAGGCTTAATTATGCAGAATTACAAAACTTTCTTATAAATGGTTCAACATGTTGATGGTGAAGATGTGATGTGTGGCCTACTTAGTAAGTTTACAGTCTCTCTCAAGCAATTAGTTGTTTCCAAGTGCCTGGTGTGTTGCTCTCCCTTTCAGGCTATCCTTGGAAACCCCTCCACACGATGCTGTCAGAGGACTTTTTCTTTGTGGCCATATGACAACGGCACTGATCACTGCAGGTGACTGTCTGCCACCGGTACTGTTGTTGCCCCAGATACCCTTGCTGGGATTGTAAATGCAAACTGGGGTCCTGACATATGGGCTACAAAAGAGGAAAGGGAGTTTTGGGGTATTCTCTCTCCTCTTTCCATGTGCCAAGGTCCGTTCCTTGTAGAAGCCACGCCTTCAAGCAGTGTTTTCCTCAGTTCGCATACTGCTCTGCAAAAGCAAGAGGGACTCCATAGTGGAATTCATTTGTAAAACCTAAAAGAGGGTTGTTGAGGTCCCAAATGTGATGGAAAATCTCTGCCTTTCCTGAGTAGGTCAAAATGGCCTTAATTCCAAACGTTTGCATGGCAAAACCTCTTGCTTAGCCTAATAATTTTCGTCCGTGAGAATGGGGGGAGAAAATAATGTATGAGTCTTTGAAAAACAACTAATTCTTCGTGTTGTTAGTAAGGGATATTAAAAGATGCACTCTGCACCCACTCACCTCCTCTGCAGCTTGCTCTTGTACTTGTTTCTGAACTTCACACTGATCCTGGGGGAGGGGAGAGGGATGAGTCGATGAATGAATATGTCTAGAAATGTGGCAACATTTCAGTAGAGATGCTCCAATGCTGTCCTCATTATTGTCCCATTTTATTTGGCAGAGTGACTCTTTTCCCCTTAAATGTGCAAGGGTTTAATTAATACATTCCAGTTGTCAAACCCCGTTCAGCTTGATGAGCAGGAGAGTGTAGAAAAGCTAGATTATTTGTTTGCATCACTAGGCAATGGGGAAATACCTCCTCCATTGGTTTTCTTTGCAAGTAGTGACAGCAGCGTCCTGACAGAGACAAAGGGATAAAAAATGTGCTGGAAGGACTAGAAGAATTAATTTGTAATAGATAATTGGATCTGTATGGCAATGATACAAGTTTGGAGGAAAGTCAAGCAGAATAGCTCTCTAGGTTTTTATGTTTCGCTCTCTTGTCAAAACAGTGTCTGCATGCCTTACGCATTTTAAAGTTTAAGTATAGATATATATCTCACTCTGTTATTTACCTGCCCTATCCATTGTCTTGCAAAGATCTGGGTATGCTTATTTCCAATATTAACTAAAACTCAATAAATAAACGTTGCTGTTTGTTGGGAAAGTGACCCGCTGTTGCTGTTATTTTCCTCTCTTGCAAAAGTTAATTTTACTCTTGCACCAGCCTCTGAGACAACTGTCTTGTGAGTTTTGCAAGCCTCATCTTCGTTGCTGGCTGATCCTACAGCAGATCCTCAGAGAAGGGCGTAGTTCAATGTTACAAGAGGTTGTCTCATTCAGTAGAAGCATCCACGTGGTGCATCCCGTGAGGGAAATTTGAATGTCAGGATTGAGACATAACTTGAGTTCAGTTCCATAGAGAGCCAGAGATGAAAGCAAAGTACCGTGGGGATGTTCTCCAACAACTCTGGTTCCTAAGGTGGGCTGATGGTGTCTGTACTAGTCAGAGACTTTTCAGAATTGGTGAATTTGTCCCTAACTATATCTAAATTCAATAATCAAGCGTAGAGGTCGTAAGTATAGATCACCATGGCTGGTAACAGACAACTAACCAATGGTGATGGTGCGTTATTTTTTTTTAAAAAACGCTTTATTGGAGGATGATCAACATTGTTCCCCTCAAACAAAGGTGTTACAGGTGATCCCTGAAATCATAAACCTGGGAGGCACCTCAGCATAAAGAAGTATGGTTGAGAGAATGATTAAAGATCAAGTTATAAAGAACCTCGATGAGGATAATGTGATGGGGACAAATCAGCACGATTTCTATAGCCTGTCAGATTTCTTTGAAATAGTTAACAAATAATGGATAAAGGAGAACCAGAGGATATAATTTATTTAAACTTTCAAAAGGGCTGGATAAAGTCTTTTAAAGGAGGCAATTAAGGAATCTTGCTAACAATGGGGTAGGATGTAAAGTCTTGTCATGGATTTAAAACTGATTTAAGGACTGAAAGTTAAAAGTAAGATTAAATGCCAGTTTCTTGCTGCTGGAAGGAGACAATAATGGGTGTTCAGGAGTGGGGCTAGGAAATGTAGACTTCAGGGTTTTTTAACGTATATATTTTATTAAATTGCTATTGTGCATAGAATATAATTAGGTAGTATTCCCTGGGAAATACTGTAGGTTAGTATTAAGGATCTGTGTTATACAGACTGCTGTAGTGCTGTTGTGCTCTACTGAAAAGGAAAAGAAGCAGGAAAACAGGGTGAACAATACCAATAATGCTTCTTCCAGAAGATGCTTCTCCACTGAGAAAACATCATCTGCTTGTTGCACCACCTAATCTTATCCAGCACAATTCATGAAAAGCACACCAGCTCCAATTCAAGAATAAAATGAAATTTCAGTCTACAATGTCCAGGGGCATTTTCTCCAGCCTTTGGTGAACTCGTATCTGCCTGGTTCCTTCCATCAGCCTTTGCCATAGTGGGATCTGTGACCTCTGCTGGTGCTGGCACTCCATGGCCCAGACAGCTCCAAGGAGAAACTGTAGGATAGCTCTACAAAACCAAACTCGTTCAGATAACGTGATTTTGAATAAGACTTGTCACAGAAAAGGTAAAAGAAATATATGCTACAGAAATATGCATACAGTTAGAGTGAGCTTGTAAGCCCTGAATCTGTCATTACTCATCAGGCAAGTGACACTGGTGCCATCCCACTCAGGGCCACGAGGACACCTCCAGATGCAATAACTGAGAAAGAGATGGAAAGTTTTGCTTTGTGCCAGGTGTGTCTTTATCTTCAAGCAGCTGTCTAGCCCAGATAACAGGTGTCCTCCCCCAGCACCTAGCAAAGATGGAAGGATTTTCAGAACAACTAGAGAAGTTCTAGATGAAAAAAAAAAAAAAAAAAAATTAAAACCTGTGATTATTTAATATGAGGAGGAGACAGGTGATCGATTGCAGAACATGTCTTACAACAAAGGCACTGATCAGAGGCTTGCATTTACTATCTTGAAAGTCAAAAGTCACCTGTATTTAATGGATGTGTGGAAGGAGAGAGGGCGAGAGCGCTTTTCTCCCCTGGTAATAGGAATCTCTTGGCACGGGGTACTGCTGCAGCCAGCCAGCTCTTCAGCCTTGTAGCGGGGTGCATTATCATAAAGAGCATCGTATAACAAAGTCAGCTAAGGGCTGCCTGGTACTGAATAGCACCAAGTAAAATCCCTCATGTTAGTCACTCTACCCCCAAATTTCTGCACCTTGAATGTAGTATGCTCCTGATGGATGAGGCTATCGGGAATGAAGCCGAATGCAGTGGACTATGTTTAAGCACGGTAGCAGAATGATATTTTGATGGTTAATTTCTTTGATCTTCTGTTGAATTTAAATTTGCCTACAGTGGTTTCCCAGTTTCAATTAGTACACAAAACAAACTTTGCGTATTTTCTGAGATTATGTTCTTCATTATACATTGCTGTAGTTTTATGTGTTGTTGCCAAGAAATCTGCTTTTGACAAATTGCACAGGAGGCATTTTGAGATTGTGATGGAGTTGATTGAGTTTTGGCCAAATCCTGTACACTTTTATCACTGAAGACTGAAATACAGATGCTTGTTACACTAAAATATATAGAATTTGCTTTGGCCCTGAAAATCTGTGTCACATTTTAAAATAACCAATTTGGGTACAATTTGAGTTAAGTGGCAAGTAAACAATGCAAATGAAACTGTTTTGTTAGCTAGAAAGTAATTGAAAATCTGCAACTAATTATAAATTGGCAATATACAAGTCTCCAGGAAGCCGAAAGGAATACTTTGCTGATATATTGTTTAGTTATACTCAAAATTAACTTGCCCTGCACAGTTTGTGCAAGAGATTTTGCTGCTTATTGTAACTTTACTTTAGAAAAAAAATCAATTACTTTGGATTTCATAAGAAAAAAAAAAGTATAATTTTTTTAAGATAACTCTTCTTAGGTTATATGATTATTTTTATTTTTATTTCACATGGGCCTTGAGCTTCAGCTTTTGTATGTACGTTTGTATTTCTTCAGTGTTTGTCAGTATTCTAAGTTTTGATTGGCACCTTCATTGTGTTTTTCAACTCATCACCTCAACACATTTCTCATGCATTAATGTAGCTGTACAATACCTTTGAGAAATAAGAATGTGTTGTCACATACGAGAAGAAATTCTTTGCTTTTATTTGGTAGAATAAAGTATGGGATTGGCTGGAAAGCATCCATTGTCAATGCCACCTAGATCTGTAACACTAGGAGCTAGTCAAAACACCCAGATAATTGTCATGTGGATTTGTGCTGCCAGAATGTGCCATGTGCAGATGTCAGGTTTTGGTGAGTATCAGCTTTTGATAAAATTATCAAAAGAAGAATTATTATTAAATAGGACTGTGTAAATACGCAAGTTTGGGGCTTAAAAACAAACAAACAAAAAAACAAACAAAAAAAAAAAAACCAAAAAAATTATAAATCAATGCATTTGCTACAACTCAGTTTAACAACCCTTGATGTATATAACATCAACCAAAAAGCATTTTACAGAATTTGGAGAAGGGAGATAGGGGGAATATATATATTTGTCTTAGAATGCTCTGAAATATCCTTATCCCAGAACATCAGGCCACACTGGAAAGATCAACACTGCCTCCATTTCGCTTTTGTCACTAAAAGCCCCAAGAATCTCCACAACATGTAGAGATACAAGCTCTGTTGTTTTCCTAGAACTAAATGTTTTCAAGCTTATCCAAACTGAGTCATTCAGGTAAGCTGCAGAAGGTGCAAAGTAAGGACGGAAGGGTTTTTTTGGGGGAAATTACACTGCAGTTATTGTTCTTCTATCCTGTACCTTGCAAAAAGGCAAGCAAAAGGATATAAAGATTGAGAATTAGTTCCTTGGGTTCAGATAGAATATCAACAAGAGCCATGGGGAGAGGTCCTGACTTGCAGTGCCAGGCTGTCATCATCAAGTCGTATTTGCCCACTTGTCGGTTTCCTATTCTTTATAAAGCATTTCACTGATACGTACTCTCCTTTAACAATCTTTGACGTGAGAAATTGCAGAGTGGAATTTCTTACAGCCCTGTGCTGTTTCTCTATAAACCAGCGTTGATTTGTACATTCTTCTGATATTAAATTTTTTAACATGAAGTCTTGTAGTTGTAGTCAACACCTCCTAGAGATGCCTTTTGAAACTTCTGAAATACTATGTAGAAATGGATCAGCAGTGTCTGGTGATACATCGTGGGCTCAGATATGATGCTTGAAGAGCTGCATAGGGGTCAAACAAGACGGGGAGGGGTTTCCCTCTTAGTCCTGTGCTGAGGAGATCTGGGCAGTCTGTCATTAAAAGGAAAACAGCCAAGGAGCAGGAATAAATTTCTTTTCTTTCTGCAGTAAATATTTCCAGGCAGGCCAGTCTCACAGTCCTTGTGCAAGTAGCTCCGTTCATGTCATTTGGGACTCCAACCTGTGAGTACTGGTTGCAGGATGAAATCCATAAATACTAGGCTTTAAAAAGTGAATCTGCATCCAGAGCACTTCAATAAAAAGTTAGCTTGGGTCATGGGGAAGGACGGGGATAAAGCACTGGGGGAATGGAGAATATGAGTCATGGCACCCAGACTAGAATGAATCCGTGAACAGGAATCACAATATAAAATTTTAAGGGCTTGATCCTGCCTTTGGCTATGCTGGTTTGAATTGTTCCATCTCCTGTAAAATCAGCTACTGTTACGCATTATGTGGTACTGTGCACCCACATAACTAAGCTCTGAGCTCTAGTTTTTTTATAAACTTTATTTTTTAAATCCTATAAATGCTGCCGGACTTGGCTTTTTAGAATGTTGAACAGATGCAGCAAGATTTTCCTACATTTCCTAACCACTCACAACCCCAAATAATTAGTGAATGTGTTGCATCTTTCGATAAAGACTTCTTAGAGAGCTGTGTGGTGAATAAGGCCACACAGAATGTGCCATTGTTGCTGCCGCAGGTCCTGAGTTTATTTGTATATTATGGGTACTGTATACCACATCATAATGAAAAGCTATATGCTCCGGTCTGCTGGTTCACTGCACAGTCTGTGTGATTACAAATTGTTTGAATAACAGTGGACTATTGAAACTCTATCCAGATGTGCGTGTCGCTAATTATGGGAGTACCCACAAAGGCGGATTATCTCTTTTGTTACCGTTTCCAATGTGTTTAAAAACAGGAAAGTGAAAAGCATGTAGGCAGCAAATAAGAAGTAGCCGTACATGCTGGAGATGAAGACTTTTCATAATTAATTCCCAGGGAAGAAAAACTCTTGACCTGGCAGAATGCATTTCTGGAGTGTAACCAGATGCAATTTTATGCACAGGAGAGACATCCCAAAGTGACAGATTCTGAAACAGTCTCAAAAGAAAAACAGCATAGCTTCGTTCACTGCAGGGAAAGTCCAGGTAAAGAAAGACTACCTGAGGACACCAGTGGTGGGGAGCGGGGAACTGAGCTATTGTCAGTTTTCTGGCATGCTTATTCAAAAATATTATAATTATGTGATCTGAGATTTTGGAAGGACAGGCAGGGGAAAATGTGATCTTGGCTTTCCAGAATTCAAGTAGTTTTCATTTAATGAGCTGCAGCATTGTCCAGAGGGGCCTTTGGAATGAACAGTTCTCAGAGTGTGCAGGACTCAGTGTGTTTTCCAGGCACCACACTGGGATGATGATGTTTTCTCATTGTCTTCTGTAAGTGCTGTCTTCTGGCTTTAGACAAGAGAGAACATCGCGTCTAATCATAAAGTGACCCTCAATGACTGTGTCCCTTCCCTTAATTTCATGGGTTGCCATGGATCACATAGGAGATGGAACAGAGAAGGAGGAAGACAACGCCAGTGGCAGAAATTTGGTGTGGGATCCAAATTGTTTGAAAAAAAACATAGGAACAGATGAAAGAGAGAGCACTGAATGGCTTAGAGACCTCTCTCCTTAACAGCTTGTGATGAGGAGATAAGTAGTTTAGCAACCTTAACTACAATTTCTTTCTTTTTCTTTTCCCCAAAAGGTGGGAAATGAACTACATAAAATCTGACCCTTCCAAGCTTCTCTGGAAGAGAATATCTGAAATTTAGACTTAACTCCACTTTGTACAGCTTAATTTAAATAAAAATGATTAATTTCCTCCTGAGTGATTAATAAGCAAGTATGATGACATTCAGGAACTATGAGCTTGACCTTCTTGGTAAAGGATAACTGCTATGTTAAGTTGATTACACAATTTCCCCCGAATAAGTTGACAAGCAGTGAGCATGGTTTCCGTGATTTCTGCTCGTGTAAACGCACACTTTGAAGTGATTTGCCCATTCCTCTGAAGCAAGTCTTGAGTTGTGTGACACATGTTAAATAAATTCCAAATGGCCTAATGTGAGATGTGGAATCCCAGCAGCCAAGGTCTGTGCAAATGGGCTGGCTGACAGGGGATTGCAAGGTGTGAAATATTCTCAACTGGAATCCCCAGTTTATCAGAGAAGTTTCACATCCTTTGAGCATCTCGGAGGCTTACGAGGCAGGCTGATAATTCTCCCTCCTCCTCCTTGGACCCATGGAGTGAATTCTTCTGTGTTTCATGGACTGAACCTTGCTTTCTCTCTTGAGAATATAGATTTCTTCTCTCAAAATTGAGTGTGTGAAAGGTGCTAAAACTATCCATACAGTGCGTTGATAGGGCGTTTATATAGAGACAAAATCAGCCTACATGTTGTAGAACTCCCTGCAAGTTTTCTTTTCCTTTATTAAGTTTCAGAATCTACAGTATAGGAAAACTGCTGGCATTCCCCTGGGCATGGAAAAAAGGAAAGGAGCCCTGATGGGGAAAGCGGTCACCTCCAAAAGCTGCTCGTGTATTAATGCGTTGCAAGATTAGCAATGATTTTCTCTATGGGGAGAGGTGTGAGAGGAGGGGACCACTGCAAGGAATTGCAAGTATCTGCTGTGGGGTGCAAATGCTGCCTTCGCTGGCCCAGTGTGGAATGTGGAAATAAGAAGTGAACTGGTGGGGGAGCAGCTGCGGTGCAGCGGAGAGGACTCCGCGTGGCAGAGCTACTCCCCGGTGCGGTGTGAAGTGTCCCCTTCCCTGGCAGGGCTGGCAGGGGTAAGCCTTGCCCCTGTGTAAGCTGGGGAGAGGCTGCAGGGGAAAGATTCATAAAAGAAATCGTTGTTTATATAGAAAGAGAACTGCCGCTACTTGACTTCAAATTAGTGCTTTGGATCAAGCACACGTTAAAACCAGTTTTAGAAAACCACCTTGTCCAGTGCTGCTTCACATCTGCTTCCCTCAGGGATCTGTGGTTAGCACCTCTGACTCGCTGAGCGGAGAAATGTGCCATAAAATGATTTGAATTTGAAGGAGAAATGTCGCACATGCAGCCTCTGTGGTTTTCCTTTGCTTGGGGAGCTTTAGACAATCTCTCCTACTTCTCAGGTGGTCCAGTGGACTACAAAACAAGCTTCTACATCCCACAGAGATCCCCCACCATATGTGCTGCCTATGGTCCTAAGGTCCCTATGTACCTAGAAGAGCTCTCGCCCCAGCAGGGTTCTCCACCTCCAGCCTTCTCCCTGTTCTTCTGTACAGACCTTCCCCTTCAGCCTTTAAGCAGCGCTTTGCAGTAGCTGGATCAGCACCAAATTTAGCCTATGTCCAGCAGAGTCCTGTTGATTCCTATTTCTGTCTGATTCAGCACACGTCCATTTTCCCAGGAGCTGTAAAACTCTGTAAATCACCTCCCGCCTGCAAATCCCAATGTCCTGAAACTAGGGTGTCTCCCTCGAAAATCACTGGCCAGGTTTTGGTTCTGCAGTTTCTTTTTCCATGCTTTGGGAAAGAAAGTACTTTGTCAGCAGGTTGCTGTGCTCCACCCATGGCCAGGCAGCTTAACTACCCAAAACTTGAAACTCAGGACACTCCAACCCCAGTCAAGTCCATGACCCGTGGGGCCAGAAGTAAGAGGAAATTGCAACTGCTACCTCTGCAGTGATGAATCATTGTGGACAACTTTGTTTTGGTTTTGGGGTTTTTTTTGGTGGTTTGTTTTTTTTTTTTTTTTTGGGTTTTCTTTTTTTTACTCCCTCTCTCTGTCATTTCTGTGAAGAAATTTTGTTCTTCAAAGATTCAATTGAAATGTTGCCTGCCTCTTCTAGAAGGAAGGCTACTGAAAAAGACATCATCTTTGTGTAATGCAGCATGCGATACAGTAGGTACGCTAGGCTGTCTCGTCCTTTCTCTGTGATAAGCACTACACTGAAATCGACTGTCGTTTGTGTGTGCGTGTGAATATCTTTCTGTAATGGAATAAGAGTGTTTGCAAAAATGCCTACTGAAGTGCCCAGCCAGTACACTTACTCCAGGAGAGTGACAGGATAAGAGAAGTGGCAGAAACAAAGATAGGAAAAGAGATTTTTACACTAACAAGTGTGAACTGATAAGCTTGACCTGTATGGGAAATGTAGAGAATCTTTACTGCACTTGTCAGGCCAAAATTAGCCATGCCAATTTGTTTTCAGCAACATTGTGCTATGAGAACCCTTCAGTTATTTTCTCATTTGTGGAAGAAAACTGCTGGCTCACTGCACTCCACTTATTCTTAGCAAGCTAATTCACTTAGGCATAAATAACTTTCTTGGGTGTTGAAGGCTGGGGTAGGAATCAGAAGGTTCTGTAGAGATGGATGGGGAGGTGTTCTGTGGAGGTTTTATTGGCTGCATGGATAAGTTATGTGTGTCATCTAATCCGAGTGCCTAATCACCTCCGACATGTCATCACAACTGCAACATGCTCAGCAAGGCAAAAGGGAGGGAAGAAAATACATATTTCTTTCTCAAGTATGCACGGGTAGGAAACAGGCGTCTCATTTTTCATCTCACTCCGTAGTAGGTGTTAGGGCTGTGTCTTGGCTGGGGAATGGTGGCTGTTTGCTTCACGCAGGAGTGAAGTGTGGTGATTTCAAGAAGAAAATTTGGAGTGCTGTTTAGCAAGTAAGCACGGCCTTCTGATGAGAATATGGGAATAGAGAAGTAGTCTGTACCTGATTAATTTTGGACAGTTTGGAGAAACTGGAAGCTGAGGAGGCAAAGTCTGTAGTAAACAAGAGATTGCCGAGGCTCCGGTTCTGTTTGTTTATTTTGCTAATTCTTCCCTGTGGGGACAAGTGAAGAAAAGATGATTTATGCAGTACTGGCTGGCATAGAACGATGGTCTGGGTATCAGTATGGAAAGAAAGAGAAATGTCAATGCTTAAGTGGGAATTAGAGGCTTTGGAATCAGAAGGGGTGGTGGTAGCATCACTGGGAGCATTGCTCCTCTGGCTTCTCTGTCAAAGGCGGCTGCTTAGCTGTATATCAGCAGAGGGTAATGAAAAGGCAAATGATCTTGGACTTGATGAAAGAAAGGAGACTCAGAAAAGTTACCCCCATAGAGGAGAGGGACATAATAGAAACGAAGGATTAGAAATGGTGACTGCAAAGTTGTCGCAGGGAAACAAGCCTTGTGGCTGCTGAGAATCCAGCAAAAAAGAAGGCAGTGGCACAAGCTGAATCAATCAGACACCCTGCTCTGAGTGAGCCCGGGAGAGGAGGGAACCAGACTAGTCAGGGGTGACAATGAGACCCAGCAGACAGAGCAGTGATTGCATTAGATGAATGCAAAAGAGCTAAGAGAAGAGGGGGGTTGTATTAGGTTATCGGAATTAGATTCCATGAGGTTAAGGAAACGAGATTCAAGGGATTGGTTGTTAAATTAGGATTTCCTCACATAAGTATATCAGATCTCACATCATCAAGTTAAATCTGGTTTCGTTTAAATGGATCTTAACAAATGGTCAAAACAGGCATTGTACCTAACATAAGAGTAAACAGGCGATCCAAGGGCAGAAGGCAACTTTTCTAGGCAAGCTATGATCTTGTTTCTCAGAGGCATCCCGGGAAAAGCATTTTCCCTCGAAAGAATTTTCCCAGACAGGTTTTTGCCTCCTTTTTGCTGCTGATGTTTGCATTCCTTGTACATTCCTTGTATTCTTCTTCTTTTTTGTTGTTTTAATCTCCAGCTCTCGCTTCTGGAAGCACAAGGTGAGACGTAATGCGCAGGGGTATCTGTGTCTGCAGCGAGAGGGAGTGTGTCGTTAGGGCTGTAGAGAGAGGCTGGCCGCGTGGGAGATCTCTTCCACATCACCATTTTCCTCCATCTGTAGAACTAGCAGGGTATGACTACAGGACTTTGCTGAATAGGGTCTTGGAAAAATCTAGCTGTAAACTCACAAAGCCTGGCTTTGTGTCCAAGAAATGGTGTTTCCACGCAGTATATCTGATTTCCATAGCTGTGCACTCTTCTAAACACCAGCCAAGGCAAGCCCATGGAACCATGTTAAATTCCTTTCTTTTCTTTCTTAATTCAGCCAATTTGTGTAAACCTCTAAAGAGACAAACTGACACCGCTTTGACCAGAGAGTCGATGTTGATTGTTATTAATTACTTTTTTTTTTTTTAAAAAGGGGGGGGCAGATCTGTGCTGCAGATTTCTATCAGCACAGCTGTTCTGGTCAGACTGACACCTCTCAGTGAGCAAACACTACACATGTAGATGCAATTATACCTCAAAATGGTGCTTGTTTTGCTTGCGGGGATGATTTTACTATACCACTACAAAGAGCAGATTTGCCAGTGTAAGTTTACACCGCCCCAGGAATGCTTTGTCTGTTTACTGTGCTGGTATTCCTTTATCAGTGAGGCATTTGCAGTGTAGACATGGTCTTATTTGGAGGGCTGGTTTTAATCCTGACACATGCTAAAGTGATTACACTGCTGATTGAGAACTCAATAGAAGGACTCCAACTGATTTGCTCTGGATCAGGGCCTGAAAGGAGAGGAATTATCTTGTGGCTTGAACACAAGGGTAGGAGCTCCTCGTGCACATCCTGGGTTTGATATTGACTTCATTTGTCTCTCCCTCTAAAAATGAGAGTGTTAAGGAACTGGTTTTGCAGAAGTTTTGTGAGAGTTAGTTGTTTCGTGCTCCTTTTCCAGAATACAAGACGTGTATCCTCACATGGATATCCACAACCCTTTTAAAGAAAAGAAGGTAAAAGTCTCGTTACTTCTGCAGCCGTTCCGATGACACAAAACGGTGTTGAGGTGGAGGGCCTTGGTTCTGGGCCAACCCGTGTGACTGCTTTGAAAAGGCTCACCTGCTTTAATGAGGCGTGTATCAACAGTTGGGGATATGTTGTGTCACCACGTTTCCCATGGGTGTTTCCTTGTAGCCCCAGAACTCTCCTTTTTGTTTTTACAGTACCCATGGGCTCTGTTTTAAGGGCCTTAGAGCTCTCGGATATCAAGATCAAACAAGGAGGAGCTACAACACGGGGACCTGTGTGCAGGGTGTAGGTCTTGGGCATCCTGAAGTGGGTGGTGCTCCTTCTACAGGACTTAACCACTGATGGCTGAGTGTTATGAGAGCTGTGAATCGGAGAGAGCAGTATGCAGGAGGGTACTTTGCCCAGGGACTGTAAAAAAACTAATGGGTTATCACTGCTGTTTCATACAAGACCACAAAGCAATACTAAAAAGGACAAATCTAAAGCAGAGTTCAGGCCAGTAGTTGCTGTGTCTTGTGGTAGTGTAGCACATACACAGCTGGTGGAGACACATCCTGCCTTCAGATGATCGACTTCGTTTCTGTATGAGCTTTATGTAGAGGCACTCTCAAGCAAGTTGAAGCTGAAGGGCATTTTCCAATCTCTTCATCTCATCACACACAGGGCTATAGACTAAGCAGGTTCCAGTTGGGACACACAACCCACACCTGGTGCTGAACAAGTGAGATCACACCAAGGAGCAAATCCCTACAGGAAGCAGAATTGACAGGAAATAGCTATTACTCATCGTATTCCTTTTTACAAGTAGTGCATCCTTTTAAAAAAAAAACATGTTTGGGAAATGGAAAACTAGCATATAGAGCAGAAATCTTTATCTCTAAGAGATGCCAAGTTTCATTTTTTCAAGATTTAATATAGAACTTTTGGACTGCTCTTCACTCTGTAATCACTATCTGTAGCTTGCTTAGTCTGTGGCTCTTTTTACATATATTCTCTCGGCTGTCATCTGTTGGCACAGGAGACAATGTCAAGAGAACCGATCTCTATGACAAATTAGTGCATGGAAAAAAGAGGCTTTTTTCCTGGTTGTGGTATGTGCCAGAATGATCAATTCCAGAAAGACGCCTTAAAATTCCAAGGAGTGCTTTAGAAATCAGAGTATTTTGATACTGGCCAGCTTGATTTAAGGCTACTGAAATTGTTCAATTATGCTTTTTTTTTTTCTTTTAACCTGATCTGAAGTACTTGGTGCAATTGTAAACTGTAAGGGGGGGGAAGGCTATGCAAGACTATTTATTTAATTATTTACACAATGTTAAAAGACAAACAATCCTGTGTTTGGTGTAACTGTCAGTCTGATAAAACTGATCACAGTTAAAGTAAGTAAAAATGAGCCCATGTTATGTGCAGGTCTCCCTGACTGTAACCCACAGTCCAGTGAATGAAAATCAAGAGCACAGTAGAACTTTCTTTTTCAACCAAGTCTTTGTCCATAATGCCAGCGCTAACCCTTAGCATGGGCTTGCATGTCCTGTAGAAGAACTTCTGTGCTTTGGTCAGGATTATTAACAATGCTTGAGAACCAATGGGGAAACTAAGACGGGGTGAGTAAGGGCTGTCCATGGCCAGGGAATCAATCAGAATCACAATTAAAACCCAATGTCTGGGGTACAGAGGACACTTCTGAACTTAGTCCTGCAATTTACCTTGGAGACATTTTCCTGCACAACCCCCATTTCATTTGTGAGTTGCTGTTACTTACCCCAAAACCCCAATCTTCAGATGACATTAGCTTGTGAAGAAATACAGGGAAGATAAATCAGGGGGGAAAGCTCACTACAAAGCTGACACCTCTTTTTCTTTTTTTTTTTTCTTTTTTTTTTTCTTTGGGAAACTCGGTCTTTAGTTACATGAGCACGGTAGTACCCTGCAGTAGTGCTGAAGTGTTGGCCACAGGTTTCTACCTAGGCTGTGCCTTTATTCTACACCAGTTCAACTGGTTGTGGAGGAAGGAACATTGTCAGGAATATTGTCAAGGAACAAGACTTAAATTAAGTGATTGGTTGTTTTAACTTGGATTAATTTGCAAAATTTGGCATATAATACAACTGCAGAAATTCTGATACCAGTACAGCTCTTAGAGTACTGTTAGGAAAGAATGGCTACTTAAGGAACTACTTCTAAGTAGCTTTGCTCCTGCTTGGTGATGGTTCTTGGAAAGGCTGGCAGGTTATTTAAACCAGGATTGAGAAGGGAACATAGGGATCCTAGTGTCATTTACATATTCAGAGAGGAACAACCAGAATGGGTTATGAATGGGATCAACTTTTTTTGTAAATATATTCTATAGTTTGAGTTTTCTTCTATAGTATTTGCTAAACAAGCATTTTGTGAGCAAAGACAGTACACAAGTAGGTTACTGAAGTTGTCACTCTTATTTTTACTTTATACAGCCCTAGATTAGAACTTTTGGATTCAAGCTAGCTAAATATAGTGAGAAATACAGAGTGCAGTGGTGGGGAAAAGAGAGGGGATGGCAGAGGGAGAGGACCCCCAAGGAATGTTAAGTGCATATGCAAGAGTAGAACATATGATCTTTCTTTATTATTGTCCATTTAAAATTACAATGTGTTCCACTTAAACTAGACATGCTAATAAAAGAAGAAGAGTCATTTATAGTGGACAAATTCCAAAGACCAAAGCTGCCTCCTCATTTAAATTCTGCTCTTTTGTTAGGGCACCCTACTGACATAATTCTCTATTGTTTCTGCCATTATCGCTTGCTTAATGCAGGACATAGTGTCGGGAAATTCCTGTCTGGCACTTACAAGGTGTTTCTAAAAAGAGGAACAAAAGAGTCAAGAGCACATAGGGATCAGGAGGAAGCTGCGAGGGGAAGTGGCAGCGGAGGGAGGAATTCGAGATAGTAGCAGGGGCTGGGGGAGACAGGCAGAGGAGAACACAGCCAGCCCAGTGATGGGGAGAAAGAGCTGGGCGCTGGCAGAAAGCCTCAGCGTTCCCTCTACAATCCTAAATAGCAGAGAGAAATTTCTTAAGAGACTTGGGAAGCGGCTCGAGGATGGTGAAAACATATGGAAATGCATGGAGCGGAGGAGAATCAGGCTACAGGAGCCCCTCGGCTGGGAGGGTACAGGATGAAGCAGGAGGATCTTCTGGGGATGAGAGACTGTGCCATTTGGAGATCTAGGGAGCTGGGGTTTGAGAGCTGGCTCCAAGAGGGTCACACTAGGTTTGATGCTGAGGATTTGTGGTGATCAGTGAATGGAGTACTGGTGTCAAGGGTGTCCACATCTTCCAGTGCACTCAGCATGAGGGGCAAGACGTCCTAGCTTGCACCAGCCTTAGCATAAGGAGATTACACTGTACCGTCATTTGTTAATAGCAATGTCGTTTTCTGTCATCTAATTAGAAAATACATCTTGCTTTGCCTCCAAGCATTGTAGCCTTATTGCATTTGCACATTTTTCATAATATTTCAAGCGAACTGACCAGATAACATTAATGAATATATTAGATAGGCAGGCACTTTTAAGGAAAAATAATAAACATACTTGTATATTAAAAAGTTAATTCAGTCTGGAGCCAAACAGGTAATTTTCCCTTCAGCATTTTTTTCACTCGACTAAGACAGGTTGGACTAGGAGTGCAGTCACCCTGTCTACAGCGCTTGGCTTGGCTTGCATACCAGGGGCGAATTTTCTTCAGAGACAGACAGCAAGATGATCAGATTGGCCTGGATCCAGAGCATGCTCACAAAGGCCCCTTTGATGGAGGGCTTCTTGGTAAGCCCTGTACCAAAAGCTGCCTGCCACCCTCCTTTCAAAGATACCCATTTACAGTAATTCGGGGGCGGGGGGAGAGGGAAAATAAATAAAGAAAAGTGAAATAGGGGTTTGCCACAAGAATAATTACGTTACTGGGCTTGGAGGGGTAGGGAAGAGGAGGGGGGAGTTATTAAGTAAACTGCTGGATGTTGAAGTAGCTGTTTGGCAACAATGCAAGAACATAAGGCATTTGCAATTAAGCTCATTAAAGCTTCATCAGTTTGCTTATCAATCTTTTCTGAAATGGGTGGGGTGAAGCACCATATATTAAAACATGGCTGTTTATACAGATAAGGAGTGATCACTACCTGTTTGACTTTCTGAGCTGCACTGTAGTACCCAGCCTGTGATGGCATATGTGATTCGCCGATTTAACTCCCTCTTGTACATGGGCAAGTGATTAATAGCAGTTTGTCATTGTGTCCCTGCACTCCACTGCTAAAATATCCAGTCCAGGCAACTGCTACCTCCTTGTCTTTATCTCATTTAGTATCCAGATGTGGTCTCCTACTTATCTATCAGTTTTGATCCCATTTGTTCTCATAACAGCGGCTCTTGGAACAGTATTTACTGAAGCCCCTACGCTTGGCAATAAGGGGAAGGTGAACTAGACTATCACGGAATTGTCGGTGTTGGAAGGGACCTCTAGATATCATCTAGTCCAACTCCCCTGCTAAAGCAGGATTGCCCAGAGCACATTACTCAGGATTATGTCCAGACAGGTCTTGAAGGTCTCCAGAGAAGGGGACTCCACACACTCCCTGGGCAGCCTGTTCCAGGGCTCTGGAACCCCCACTGGAAAGTTTTTCATCATATTTGAATGGAACTTCCTGTGTTCCAGCTTGTGCCCACTGACCCTTGTCCTGAAAAAGTCCAGCTCCATCCTCCTTCAACCCTCCCTTTGCATACTCGGAAGCATTAACAAGGTCTCCCCTCAGCCTTCTCTTCTCCCACCTCTCTCAGCCTTATTATCTGGGCTGTTGCTTCTTTAATCCATGAGGGATGTCCTCTGACTGGAGCCTATACTATCCGGTGACCCTCAGAAGCTTTGGGTTTCCACAGAAATAACAGTGACCTGAAGATCCTTTAGTGAACAGAACTGATCTTAGCTGCTTGCAGGCCCTGATCTGCTGGGACCTCAGCCTGCCTGCACTAGCTATTGATAGCACAGCTCTGGCTAGGGGACAGAAACGTGTCCAAGTCAGCTGGCAAGCCATCAAAGCAATAGTCTTGGTGTGAAAACCTTGTAATAAGAATAGGAGCAACATCTCTTTCTGCTTTTCAGCTGATTCCCCAGGTGCAAAGAGGAAGATCTGGGAAGAAATGAGGTCTGTCATCTTCTGGTAATGTAGAAGTCAGTATGTGTCACTGGTTTATTGCAGGTATTACTAGTAGGTACATAAGAACAATATTTCAGATGTAGATACCTCTTGTCATCCATGAGTTTCAGAGTGCTGTAGATATGAGCTAAGCCTTGCAGCATCCGTTTGAGAGCCTTATTTTTCTAGGTGGAAAAGTTCTGATAGAGGAAACCCCAAGAGGCACACTGGGTATCTGGAACAGAGGTTCCCCCTCTCACAAGCAGTTTCTCTACCTTGGCCTTCACCATGCAGCTTCATGATTTTTCTCATTTAGGTTGATAACTAACAACTATACTGAGCTGCAGAATTTTCTTGCAGAAATGGTTGATCTTTTCTTGCTTTATTAGTATCCAGCAGAACTCTCTCTTTTTCTGTATGTGATACTTATTGGCAGAGAGGTAGGACCTCATTTAGAAGTGGTTCTTTCTGGAATAAGGTTTTGAATTCTTTCCATTGTCTTAATGACATAAGGTTTTAACACTATATGGGCATTAACTTTGAAAGAAGGGAAAATAAGAAAAAAAAATAAAAAAGAGAAGCTTGGGGAAATCCTGATATGAAGATGAAGAGAGGTGTGGAAGGAGTAGCACCACTAATACAGACATGTAGGTCATATTGCCATGTGGGAATGGAAGCCAGCTTGAACTTTAATTCTTGGTTTGATCAAGGTAGTGTAAAACCAGACCCCAAAGGATTTCCAAGGGAGAAACTGGATTTATATTTTACATATGAGCTGTAGTTGAAGCCAAATGTTCATTCCACTCAAATTGTGTAGGTGGATTACTTTACTTCTAGCCTTGAAGTATCATGTTTTTAGCTGCTAATAAACTTAATAAAATCCGTTTCTTATTTCCCCTGGTGTACTGTGTTCATGAGCCCTGATGTGCCAACAGATGAATGCTGTCCTGAAAATTCATTTGTCAAGAAACAGGCAAATGATGTGGCTGAATCAGTCAAGACGAAAAAGAATGTACGTACCACGCTTCCACTGGCATTGTGTTTACCAGAATTGCCAACTTCCTCGTTTCCTCTGACTTACAACTGGACCAAGGAGTTGAGAAGGGCTGATAATATGACAATTTTTTAGGCTATCAGAGAAGTGAGATACATACAGTTTGGTAGGTTGGGGTTTTTTTTGGAGGGGGTGGGGAGGGGTGGTAGTGGTTTGGGGTTTTTTTGTTGGTTTTGGGGTTTTTTTTAATTGCTCATTCCCTAATTAAAAATATCTCTCTGTACCAACAAGCTCCCGGCTTTGGCTTAGCTCCCAGAATCAGACCTGCCTTTTCACACAATGTGAGGGGTTCATTGCCACTGGAATTCACTGAAGCCAAGAATTTACAAAACTGAATGAGGGATTAGACATTTATGTAGATAACGAAAATATCTAGCATTATTGTAGCTAATACAAACAAAGAGAGCACTGGGAAGGAGATAAAACCTCATTCTTGAAAGGCTTAAGATAATGTCTAATATGTAGAATTGGGGTGAGACTTCCTGAGCGACAGGAGGAAATACATTGTCACATGGTACCCTTGATCTTTATTTTGACATGTTCAGTCTTGGCTACTGCGTTAGAAGAGTCACATCTTTGATTACATACAGCAATAACTGTCTTCCTAATCAGCGCACGTTTTCTGATGCCCCACATTTAGTTGAATGAGCTAATTCAATGAGAGCCCTTTAGCTCACAGTGTCAGTTTTAAATTGAGCCACTGGCCAACAAGAGGTGCCAAATGACTGAAGACATTAGTGAGAGTGAACGATGCAGTGGGTTAAATGTTGTCTTCAAGACTTGGAGCTTGCAGGCAGTTAAATCTTGTCTTCAAGACTTGGAGTTGTATTGAAGCTCCACTACAGCCTCCCTGTTCAGTGAAGGCAAAGTCACTTCTTTCAGCCCCTTCATATCCCCCACGCGCAGTGACATGTCACCCCTTTCAAAATATGGGGCTGTGGCACATTGGCTGGGGCACAATGAATTAATCACTTCACCTAATGGATTTATTGGGGGAAGTAAGGGAAAGAAATAATCTTTAAAAAGATTTAGGGTAAACACAAGAGTCAAAAGGAGTGAGAAACAAACTTCTTTATGGGAACAGGGAGTGGGAACCAGACAAGGAAGGAAAACAGAGGGGGATAAGAGGCCTCAGGTATAGAGGAAGAAGTAAGATCTTAGGTAGAAGCCAGAGGGGAAAGGCAGAGTTGAGCATATAAACAAAGGGTTTAAGAGAAAAAGCAATATGACTTTTCAAGCTTTTAGTGCACATCTGACCCAAATCATCTGTCCTTTCAGAGTCAGCCCATCACCTCCCTTGTTTAGACTTTGTTTTTCCTCAGCGATCTGTAATCCTTACTCTGAAGAGCTCCTGACTTGGTGGACGTTTGTTATGTTAGCAAAGGCTGCTATTGAAGTCAGCAGACTTGTTAAAACTTGTGCTCTCGCTGCAGCAAAAAGAGTTTGCAGTGAACAGAGAGCGTGAGCCCAGTCGTTCCTCCTGGTGTGTGTGCAGCCTGGAAGGGGTTGAGGGAGGGGTGGAAGGGCCAGGCAGCTCGGCAGCAGTTTTCCCACCTCTCTGTGGGCCACACCAGAGGGTTTATCATGGAGTCTCTTTGTGGGGAGAGCAGGGGTTATGGAGAGCATGGAGTTTTTCTTTTCAGCAAATGAAAATTGCCATTGACAATTCTTTTCAGAACTTAATACAGCCCCTAGGTGATATTTCTTCTGTGCAAAACACAAACAAATTCATGCACGTACATTTAAGAATGGACTGCAGGCTCATCACGGGGTCACAGGGACCCTCACTGATGTGAGGATTGTGAGGAGCGCTTAAGCCATCATTGATGGTGGTGGGCTCTGGTGTCTTTGCTCAATCAACCCTTGGGGGCCAACCCTTTTGATTCTTCAATGGGGTCTATTTCTGTCCACTTTGATAGAAAAGGGTAGAGGAAGGGGAAAATTGAAGCTGACTTCATTATGTTAAGAGTTTATCAATTCTCTTCTGTGAATGTTTTCAGAGAGAAAATGAGTAAGTTCCTTCTAACGATTAAATCTAAATGCAAGTAAATTGTGGGCATAAAGTGATTGACTCTACCAGTGTAGCTGCAGGTGATAAGCACTTACCAACTTTTTTGCTGGTATAAAGATTTTGTTTCCCACTGAAAACAAAGTCTGCAGGATTTTAAGAGATGTTTCTCTTTTGAGTTTCCCCTTTTCCTGCTTTCCACTGTATCCCTGATAGGTATTATTTATTCCTTGGAACGATAGTACATTTGAGGAGAGTAAAACTGTGGTCAGGTTTTTTCACATTGTTCTCAATAGTTTTGCATAGTTGTTGGGACCAGAAAAAGTCAAGTTGCTGTCATTCAGTGCTCTGATTAATGTGTGCACAAAGGAGAAAAAGCAGTAATGGAACCTGCTCTTCGGCATGCAGGAGTGCTAAAATCCACCATCACTGGAGAATGTAACGCTGAACTTTTAAATTGAGCTTTTGCACCTTTTTCTTTCTCCCTGAAGAATCTGTTGGCTTGAGGTTGTGTAACTCCCTAATGAAGTCGTTGTGGGGGTTTTTGCTATCCTGGAAAATGAAAGACTAGAAAATTGCGGCGCAAAGCTTGTTTTTGCTGAAGTGATCAACCTTAAATGGTGTGCTGGGTTATCTCGGAGTATAATCAGCATAGCCGATTTGAATAGAGCTGTCTTCAAAATAGAGATCTGCTGGTAAGATTTGTTTTCATTTAGGTCTTACTTTCAGCAATAGGATTACCCTGAGGTCTATATATCTACAGGCTTTTGTACAAACAAGCAGCTTAAACAAAACTACCATTATTACACTGATTTAGAGAGAGAGAAAAGCCTTGTTTGGTTTATTGAGTTAAGATCATATGTGTGACAAATAAAGCCTTCCTTTAAATGTAAGTTTTGTCCGGTTCAGTATAATAAGTTTCTTGAGCAAAACAAAAATTACAAAGGCCAACATTATTCTTAATGCCAATTCAATTTGTCACCTCTAGGTTTTAATCCCATAGACTAGTGAAATACGTGCTATTTCATCCAGTCGAGCAGCAAGACAGCTGATACCACCATATTTATCACCATCGGGGTGATATAATCAATTTTCTTCTTGCTGTAAGAACTAACCTTACGCTTCCTTCTTCTACCTTTTACTCGATGGCCTTATTAAGCTCTTTTCAATGCTGATTTATTGCAGCCATGGGTAATGTTGTGCTCTGTGTTGCTTCTCCCACAAGGGACTTCAATAGCTGTTGTCATTCCTTTGTCTTTTGGGGTTTTTTACTGAGCACAACAAATTTTATTTACTATTTTAAAGTGTGTTGTAAACAATACCGAATGTAAAAGTTCTGAGCTCAGTTAGTAACTTGAGATCTAGTGAGTGGTGGCTTAATCGTGTGTGGAAAGGACACCATGGGTTTTCTCGCGTGTAACGGCAAGCAGGGCACGTTTTCCTGAGTTCACATCACAGGAGGTGCTGCAAGCCATCACGCTGCCTTCAGTGCTCCCCGGGCAGCTGTGAGCTTTAAACTGGTTGGCAACCAAAAGAGGGATGGAAAACAAGGTGGGAAAGTGGAGTTGAACACAACCTGTCTGAAAACATATTTTTTTTTTTTAATTTTTTTTTTTTTAAACATATGTGCAACTCAGATCCTGAAGCTGAAACTCAGATCCTGAAGCTGAAACAGGAAAAAGATTGAGGAACTGTTTGAAATTGGCACAGAACCAGTTAGGTTAAACTACGTGTTAAATGAGTGTGAATGAACTCGTCTCCTGTTTTAGTCCAGTCGTGCTGGGTCAGGTCTTAGGGCCCATCCAGTCGTGCTGGGTCAGGTCTTAGGGCCCATAGAACTGCTTCTTTGCAGGATTCATGCAAGTTGGTGAAATTGGTGGTTGAGTAGGTGGATTTCCAAGTGTGTGTGTTGGTGCACCGGTATGGGAGGAGCTCTGGCAACGTAGCCCTCTGGATCAAAGCGATCACACCAGCAGCGGTCGTATTGTCTGTTACTATGAGAGCCTTAAATGTTTAGGGTTGTTCTCTAAAATATTATGCTAGCGAGATAGCAATGTATTTAAACTGTCAACAACTGACTTTGGATCGTTGGTTAGAAATATTGCATTTGTTCGTTGCAGTCTGTTGGCTGTCGGTGGTTGCAGCTGAGGAGCTGCAGTGGACTTGCTGGTGTCACCTAGCTGAAAGGAAATTTCACCTTCACCACCGAACTCGATTGCAGGTTGCAAATATTATTTAAATGGAAATTATTTCCTTATAAGAAGTCTCATGGAAGCGTTTCTTTTTTTTTCAGGCTGACTTTTTAATATTTGTTTTGTATTGTTCTTGCTTTTATCCTTAATTTGGAGCTAAATTAGATCTGTCAGTGTCCCTTTAAATTTATTCCACGCTGACTAATTTATTTTAGCTAACTTGTTTCAGGACAAGCATAGAATACTTACAGTGCAAAAGAGAAAACTCAGATCAATCTCAGCCTGCTGAGAAAATTAATCAATTTGCAAGTTACATCTAGCTTAATTCCATCATTTAAAGTAGGCATTGAGTTTCCTTTCCCATGTTACATGGAGACTGGAAGGTAAAGCAGTGTCCATTGGTAGAGGACTAATTCCCTTGCCCAGAGCTCTGTGTAGAGGTCATTAAGACACTGCACTTAGAAAGCAGCTGCTTTTTGTGCATGTGCCAGTATCTCATTTTCCACATATGTAACAGATCAAAACATTTAGATTGGGTTGATCCAGTCTATCATGACGGAAGAATTTTGAAGCAACACAAGTAAATAACAGCCATGCTTGGAGGGAGGATGCCTTTGCCCTGATCCTGAGAAACTATTGGTGGGCGCCACCCCAATTAAAGCAGACTGGGCCATACCAGCTTTGCACGGATTCTTTTCCAAAGCCAATTAGCTGCAGAACATTTGATAGAAAGGAACAAATCACTGAAAACTCAGCCCCACACAATGTTATCATTTACGTTCCGTGCTTAAGAGTTTTTTTCTTTTTGTTATACCTCTGTAGAGCTGCTGGAAAGAAAAATGTTTCCTGCTTCTCGTTTGGCCTATATATTCTAGAGCCACATTGTTCAGTGTTATCACCTTAAGAAGCAGTTAAGATTAAAGTGAGATAGCGCACATTTGAGTTTAGAAAACCAGCCAGAGAAGTGGTACAACTTTTATGGTCTTCATCTAAAGTGAGTTTAAGTGTTGGGACTGTTTTTCAGAAAACTGAATGAAAATGTAATTTTTCAACTGTGCTGTATTTCCACTTATCCACTCTTGATCCTCTAAATCTGTGCCATCACATGGCTCTCTACTACTGGCTAGGGTTCCTGGGCTAGCTCTCAAGAATATGAAAATCAGAGAACTGAAAAGAGGAAGAGGATGCTTTGGCAAGCTTATGTTTGTTAGTTATGGGTAGTTGGCTATCGCCGAGGGTACCCCTTGGGATTAGCACCCGCCAAAACCCAAAACTCCATTTCAGAGGGGATTATTTCAAGGAGCAGAAGCAATTACAGAGTAGTGTAGCAGGCAGTGCTGTGCAGAGTGATGCAATTTATTGGAAGTTCTACCTTGCGGTGGCTGTATGCCTGGGAATTACTGTACCTATTCATGTGCAATTTAAGAAACCAATGTACTTAGAGAAAAATACTGTTATTTTCTTACTTATAAGTACAATTATTACAATGTTTAAAAATAATACCATCAAATTAATTCATGAAGGAAGAATTTTGAGGGGAAAGGGATTCTCATGCAGTGCAATGACTAGCGAAGAAGAGAGTTAAAAACATCCATCAGGTTTTTAGCCTACACTTGATTAGTGCCTAAAAAAAAAAGGACAAAAAATGTTTGGGTTTTTTTTGTTTTTTTTTTTCTCCTCTGGGATTGCTAAAAGTTACCAATCGTATTAAAAATTTAAATAGGTAATAGAATTGCATAGTAAACCAAAACTGGAAAATTGTTCCATGCTCTGTGGGTGTCACTGTGGAAAGTTCATGTTGGAGGACAGGCAGCCAGGGAGACACTGTGGCTTGAATGAAGGGGCTGAGGACAGGCTCAGCTGTGGCAGCCGTGTGGTGGAGCTGGCTGCAGTGGCACTAAGGGGCCCTGAATCAAGAAGTTGAGCAGTAGAGAAGAGGCGAATAGACTGGATAGTGCTGTGAAGCTGATAAATAACATTTCAGAAGATGGGGTGTTGGGAATCCTTTGGTGTCTCTGTAGTCGTATTCTTCTGTATTGGCCAGATGCAGTATATGAGCAAGAACTTCATGAAGTTTTTCATTGCTGTGCTTATAAACAGCCATTTCTCCTTCTACAGTCCCGGATGGTATGAGTTTCTTAAGGTTGACTAATGAGATCCACTTTTATCTCAGGATCTTTAACAACTCCCAAAAGACCGTGAGCTTAGTTTTAAATCTCATCAGCAAAGCAGAGCGGCTCCCAGCAGTACAGCGCTTCCTGACAACACAGTGGAGCTTGCTGCAAAACTGGCTCAGAAAGAAGAAGGATGCCAGCACTAGATCCAGCACTGTTGCTTTTGGCAGGTCCTAGATGTTCAGTCTCTGTCTTGCATGTACTGAGCTATGCCAGCATTGTGTGGCCATGTGTATTCTGAGCTGCCACCCATCCTGAGTCCTACTGCCAGGTCAGGAATTGGCGTGGATGCTAAGATTTGAACTCTTGCTCCGGGAAGTCATTTTTGCAGATGGTGGTTAAGAAGTTTAGGTATCCTGTTTGAAATAGTTTGTTGTTGAATTTGCTTGATAGTATATATTATTGCCTTGGCTTGTTATAAAACCTGCATCAACGTTTCGCAGTGACTGACTGGCTCTTCAGAAGGTTAGTGAATAAAATAGTCACACCACACAAGAAATCTCAAGGGTGACCTGGGACCCAGAAATTGTGCAGGTTTTTCTACCCAAACACAGATGAACTCCGTTCAGCTAACAGCCAGACAGACATATGGTCACCTCAGATGATACATTGCTGGGGGAGAGCTGTAAGACGCCAAGCGCTTCCCTGCTGTGATCAAATTAATTTCAGTGAATTCTCAATCCTAAATTTTCAGATAGAAACAGTGCTTTTGATGAGACCATTGCGGGTGCTGAAGTTGACCCTATAAAAGAGAAGTCATGTTTTGAAAGGACAGATATTCATCTGATCATGAAAATTAAGCCTTTTTTACAGGACTCATCCGTCAGAAACTCTGGAGCTCCACTTCACCTACTATTCTTGAAACTATGTCCTAATTCCCAAGCAGCTCTTGTATTTGATGCATATGTACTTTACAGTTGACTGTATAGAATGGGATATTTTAAAACAAAGTCACCTGGTGTATTTAAAATGGAACGGAAGGGAGAAAGGAGGAGTGGTGCTCAGAAGCAATGAAATGACCTCAAAATTTGAGGTCAGGTTATAAATGCAAAGTGTAACTTTTTTTTCCCCAAAAACTCATGAGTCATTTTGGGATGGGAGAAATTGAATAGAAATTGAAAACTTCAATAGTTTCATCAAACCTTAAAATCACCAAAGTTCCTGAAAGCAATACTTCTGAATAAAATAGTTGATGTTAAATTTTTATTTGTCTATTGAAGAGAGAAACTGATAGCTTTGAAATGAACTTCATTTCTTCCTTTCTGCTGATAACAAGCAGTACCAAAATGATCATTGAAAGTGCAAGTGCCTGAAAAAAACCCCATGCTGTGCAAGGTAGCAGTGTATGTCCTCAGGGTGAGGGCACGTTCATGCGTGTGGTGGTGATAGACACCTGAGAGCATGGTCACACCTGGTTCTCCATCTGAAAACATCTGTGCCCCATCTGCTTGCTGCCCCCTCTTCACATGGGGTGGATTTGGTTGCTGTTGTGGGACCCTTGTGAACCTGTCAACAGGAGGAGGATGGGTTAAACCCTTTGACTAGGAGATCTAGTAAGATGTTAGGGTGCAGCCACCCAAGAGCAATCTTGGCCATGGGTGGGCAGAGCAGGGGTGAAAAGCTCCATGTGGCTCTGACTTCCCTCACTGCAGCACAGCTTAGTTCTTCCTTGTTGTCCAAGCTTTGCTTCCCTTCCCTAAAACACGAAGGCTGCCACAAGTTGATCTCGACCGTTCCTCTCTGCTCAGAGGCTGTGCCCACAGTCCCACACCTTGCGACTCACCAGGTCACCAGCTGCCTGACCCTGCTTGTTGCTTCCCCTCCAAGCTGCGACCCTCGTTAGGAAAGCTGAACACTCTCGGAAAGGACCACTGGGGCACCAAATGGGTTGTAAGAGCCTATTGATCTGTTATGTTTGTTTTCAACATGCAAAAAAGGAGATTCTTTTGTTCCGGGACTGGCACCAAGCTCTTGTTACAGTTGGTTCAGTGCATCTCTGGACACTGCAATCGGGCACCCCACAGCTGAGTCTGCAGAATATTCACTTGTTACTGAGGAGGAGCTGAAAGAACCCAGAACTCACTAGTGACCAACCTCTTACTTCCCAAACAACCGTTTCCTCCCCTTCCTTTTGTTTCTGCTTTAATCACGGCATTACAAACACAATTTATATTGCCCTTGCAGATGCGGGACACGGTAACACAAGCACACAACAATCAGAATTTATCAAGTTAAAGTACTTGCACAGTTTACACTAAGTGGTCAGTCTTTGCTGGGCTAGGTTCCTTTTTAAATCAGACTTGGAATAATTGGAATGGCCACAGCAGTAATGCAGATTTTTTTGCACATCCAATAATCAAAAGGAGGAAAAAGTAGTCTGAGGCTGTTTTGGTTTTAATCATATTCTATTTTTATTTTAAATGAAAGCACAAAGGTAATTTTTCTGTTGCTCTACCTGTGACTCCTTAAATCATGGTAAACGTGCATTATGATCTTCTTAAAAGAATAAGAACATTCCTTGTTAATTAATTTATACAGCTGTCAGTACAGCTTTCTATGTTATTCATACTCTAAGTGTTTGACTGCCATAGATTTTCTAGCAGTTCCTGGCAAAGCTCCAGCGAAAGCCTGGGATTTATTAGGCTGACTTGGTGCAAAGTCTATTGATTGTGGCCTCGAGGGTAATAACTAAATAGAGCTGGAGCAACAAGTCAATAACACCATTGTTGCTACAGACTCCATTCACTTGAGGAGTTAGATTGTTTTACGGTGGCAAAGAGTAATCATGAGCAGATCAGCATGTTCAACAGGCTCTGTACCATGTTAGTGCTGGGGACTGTTTTAAAGCTTTCAGCAGGGCCACGGGAGATGCGAGGTGGGGTGCAGGGATTAAGAACCCTGTAAACTCCTTCGTTAGGGCTAAACTCCCACCCCATGGCAGGGGGGCTGGAACTCAGTGATCTTGAAGGTCCATTCCAACCCAAACCATTCTATGATTCTAAAAGGTTTTAGCATTAGACTTATCATCTTGCAACAGGGAGTCCCGTGCCTGTGTTGGTCCAAACTGGTGTTAAAATCCTCCGCCCATCAATCCGTACTGGCATGGTAGAAACACGATTTGAATTTTGGATGAGGATATACATGTAGTGTGTGTGTCTGTGTGTTGCATGTATGAGTGAACGCACGTCTGTGTGCCTTAGCATTAAATAACATTCTAGCTAGCACAAACTTCACCTCTGTGCAGTAATATTTCCTGGCAATGGCTGGAAAGAGGCTCCTATTTTCTTAAATTCAAAATGAGGAAATGCTTTTGTTTATTGCTTCTCTAATCCTCCCATGTGTTTATTTACTTTTAGAATTCTTTTCTTTTGCGGAAATATATACAAACCTACTAGAGGAGAGATGTTTATTTCCTGAGAGTTTTATCGTTTATTTGACAGCTTTAGACAACTCGCCTTGTATTAAGAGCAGATCATTTTGAAAAGTCAAAATTGTGAAGATGGGAATTTCAAAACCAGAACTGGTTGATTTTGCACGCATTCTGGTATCCATCTCCAGGAGTTGCCATTACAGCCTCTACTGAAATACCCAGTAATTAGAATGAGTTTTCTTCCTGACACCAGTTAGTAGCAGCCTACTCCCTTGAAACATGAAAGATGGTACAGAAAGTAATAATAAGAACCACATAATATTAAAAAAGGCAGATGTAATTATGCTTTGTAAAACGATCCGAGTGGTCAAGCTGCAGGCTTTTGTGTATTCAGCAGTTCCACAGGCTTATCCTCCCTTCACCTATTTGTCCTTGGATGTCAAGTTTGCCTTTTTAGAAATAATGTTTCTAACTTCGCATTGTCAAAGTTAATAGCAAAGAGCAGGCTCTCTTCCTGAGTCTGCAGTTGTTTTAAAAAACTAAATTTTTTGACATAAAAATTTACATAGAGGGGTTGATTCTTGCATGTGGTGGTGACTCCCCCGTCTAGTGACAGTTTATTAACAATTTATCTGTCCTCTTTTTCTTTTTTTTTTTTGTTGTTTTGTTTTCCCACAGCTTCTCTTGCTGTATTATAGCTCCTACTATTTAAAGCTCAAAAAGGGGTGGAATTAGAAAGGAAATCCTACAGCCAAATATCGAGGAGGGGTACTGGGCTGCCCTTGTCTGCGGTGCTCAGTTGGATGTTGCAGTCAGCATGTGCCGGGGCAGATACCTTGGAACAGGAGAGATGCAAACATCTGGTGAATGCGTCTTGCCTTTTTCTTTTCTTTTCTTTTTTTTTTTTTCCTTTTCCATAAGTAAGCAGAGAGCTTGGCAAGTTTGTAGTGCTTGCTCAGAACCTCATTTAAAACTTTGAGGGAAGTGAACTGAATTTAAACGACTCTCAGGAATCTCTTTCCCCTCAGGCCTCAGATGTAGCCTCCTATGGAAAGAAACGTATCAGATGGTTCATGATCTGCATTCTGTCAGGATATTTTAATGAGAGGTCAGTAAATACCATGTATTTGGAAGCAAACAAGCCAAAGCTGGGAGCTGGGCCTTTTCTTCATGACTTCTACGCAGTTGGAAGAGTAGCTTTCTGGCAGATGCTTTCACTTTGAATGAAGAAATTGTATCTACTCTGCTTGGGTTCAGTTTTGTGATCCAAGCAATTTTTGACATATCAAACCAGGCCTAAACTTAATTAGCAGTAGCATAGGAAGTAAATATGTAAAAGACGTTTTGCGGAAGTCTTAACACTTTTTCATTAAAAAGACCAACATTGATTTTCTTGGCTGATTGCAGTGTGATGTGCCACCTCTCTGGTGATTAGATGTGTGTCGGAAGCGCTGCTTGTGCCCCACTTCCAGTCTTTCAGAAAGAAGAGAGGCTGGTGAAAGGAAAAAAAAATCCTTCCCAAAATGCGAAGGTTGACATTTCTTTTGAGCAATACTCTTGCAGTATGAACTGTAGATTTACAGGAATTAGAGACCAAACAGCTGAAGTATTTCTCTCCCCCTCCTTCCTTCTCCCCTCCTTTTTTAAAGTGTCTTCATCAATCAAAATCAACATAAATGAATAATGGAGGCAGATAAAATGTGAAGAGACAATAGCAGTGTTGTTTAGAATGGACAGCCGTAAATCTCTTGTATCCTAAGTGACTGCATGAAGTAAATACCTGCTCTCCCCAACCACCACCATCATTTAGCCCATGATTCAGAATATCATTTAAGCAAGTGCTGATGTCCCATTGAAGCTTCAGCCCATTAATGCTCACTTTATTTTAGAGCACGAGGGCTGCAATGAAGCAGGGGGACTTGGAGGGAGAAGGTTTGGAGTGACAGGGGAGTTTCCTCTCTCCTCATTCATTTGTTAATTTGGGATGACAGAAATAGAAATGGTGTTCCCACCAGCAGGTCAAAGGCTTTTTTAGAATCAAAAGAAAACAAGAAAGCTGTTGCAAAAGGACTTACAGAGCGCATCGTTTAAAATCATTAAAATCTGGGGCTAGGTGAGGTTTTGTCTGTAAGGAGGGAAAAAAAAGGGAAACCACGTCTCTGTTGACACCACGGAGCCATGCACGCGAGGCTGGAGAAGCCCAACAGAAAACAAAGCCAAGGGGATTATGTACCTTAATTTCAGAAGGCACGGTTTATGGTGTGGATTTGGAGTCCTGACATTTTGATTCAGATATTGATAGAAGTCACACGAGCTGCTCTTGTAGGAATTTGACACAGAGGTGCAAGACCCTCTAGGGTCGCTTGCTCTTTCTGTGTGTTGTAATGCCTGATCTCAAATGGAAACTTTCCTTCCTTCCCGTTAGAAAGGCCCTTCCAGTTTTGGGTGCCTTTTGGAAGCGAGCCTGTGGGAGCAAGTGCAAGTAGGATTCTTAGGCCCAGGCTCGCAAATTCTGGAGGTTTAAAGTTGCTTGTTTTATTTTTGGTTCTTCTGTAATTGTAGTTTGTTTGGCAGAGCATGCCAGACACGGATCACTTGCTCAGGGCTCATTAGCACCAGCAGCATTCCAGCTATATCAGTATCTGTGAATATATCTACCTCAGCCATATTTTCACGCCTTTTATGATTTTCATTCTCTTTGAATTGGAAAAAAAAAATAACCAAACCAACATGCGTAACCAACTACCTGGCAGGAAGGATTAATGACCTTTCTGATCGTACTGGGAAATGCTCTTTAAAATCAAAATCTGAATGAGCAGAACTCCAGCAGCAGAGCATCTCACTGTAGAGGGGCTTGAAGGTGCCACTTCTGTTGTTAAAACAGTTTATTTAGTAGTTAGTGCCTTGACTTTCCTGTCTTTGTACTTCTGAAAGATGATCTCTTACAAATGATGAACCCTTAGCCTTAACGAAGTACTGATCCCTCTTTAACATTTACTTAATTGAAGTTTAGAAGGAAAAAAAAAACTATAGTGTAGTATTTTAAGAGTGACTGTGTAGCACCTTTCCAAGTTTGTATGCCTGTCAACGGGATGTCATCCTGTAAGTGTGAATGAATGACTCTATTTCCAGTTCGAGTTTCCATTCCTAGGCAAAAATAGCACCAAATACACTCTACTTCCAGAATAGATACCATATTTTTGTAAAAACTTTATAAATCACACCTCAATAAAACGTAATCTATGGTCATTTCTTCATTAAAAATGCTCTGTGTGTATAAGCAGACGACTCTGCTTAAAATAACTGGATAAAATCACAAGAAATAAGTTCTCATTCTGTTCTAACTGAGCAGACTGTATTTTGTAAGGATACCAGTTATATTTAGCATTCCTCAAGGCTTCCATTGTTTGGCTTTTTTTTTTTTCCACTACCAGCATAAAGCACTGAAGCTTTAAGCACCCTGTCATAATGCTGATGTTTTGTCGAAAAAAAGATGTGTTCCTCAGCTGTTGCAGTTACTTCAGCATTTGTGCCTTTTCAGATGACACTTGGCCAACTTTTTAAAATTGCGTAAGCCCCATGTGCAGAGTGATGAGGGCTGAGATTTTTTAAGGGCCTTGAAGTATCCAAATCATGGCACGGGCTGACTAACCACCTCCAAAGGCCTGATTCTTGGATCTGATTCATTTAGACTAGGAATCTCAAAGTCCTAATTATCTAACCTATTCCTTACATAGGATTTGGGTGCTTTTTTTTAAAAAAAATTTTGTTTTGTTAACACAAATCATTTATGAAGAGTTAGCAGAATGTTATAATGGTGTGCATTAGAGGATATAAGGTAGAAAGCAATAACCAGGATTATAAATAACAGCTTGATCTGTAGGATTTTAAAATAGCCTCTTAAATTTGATTAACTGTCTCAATATATGGTTAATCATCTAAATCCTTTATAAACTATTTGTAAATGCACTCTTGACATAGAGCATGACTAGTTTGTCTGTATTTTATGAAACATGACAATTCTACTGAGGAAATGGAGCAGTATTTCTGCAAGGTAGTCGGTGTAATTGAGAAGGCAAACTTGGTGTTCCAGATTTTAATTGAGGAAAGTGAAATACTTCCAGGTTCTGAATTGCCGTGTGCAAATTTTTTGTGCAAATTTAGTATGGAGTATTAATATACTTCCTGAGAACAAAGCAGGTAAAGGAAGGTAAAAGGAAGGAGAGATATAAATGAGTTAAAACGTGAAAACTGAATGCTTTCAGAATGGTTTGGAGTTCTGCAGTACAAAACTATCAGCATCAACAGCAGGGTCTCCTGCTCCCAAAAATACTCCTGCCTCTGTGCTGCATCCAGCTGCTCTCTCGTTTTCATGGACACTCCTGTTTTCCAGTCAATGTCTTGAAATGGAATCGATCCACTGCAAAATAGCTCTCCTGTCCCACTCTCTTCTTTCTTTTTCTTTTTTTATCCTGGATCAATTGCTTGATCTGATTCATCACGTGGACCAACAAGCTGTTGAATCAGCACAGCTGAGGTTGGCATGCTGCAAGGCGATGGCAGAAATGAACACCAAGAGGAGGTTGGAGCAGGGGGAGAAAGGGACAGACCTGAACATGATCCTAAAATTAGTATTGCTGCTGGATGCTTTGCATCTTGGAAACATGGCCTTGGCTTGAGTACAGGGACTTGGAGTCATAACATTTAAACTACAAAGTCCCTTCCAGCCTTTGACACCCTTAAACTTTAGTTTTACCATCTCCTGAGTGGGAATAACGCTACTTACCTTAGTGATGTGAAGATTTGCTAATGATTGTTCAACCAATTAGCACATGAAAAATAGGAAAGACTGCTTTTTACACTCCTGCATTTTGCTGAAATTGTTCTCTCGTGCTTATGAACTATGTTTCATTTGTAGTAAAATACTTGCTTTCAACTGTGTTTCTTCTATCAGAAAGATGTTGCTAGAGCAAAGACAGGTCCCTGTTTTTATAACCCAAGTGTCTCTATTTTTAGTTTTAAGCTGTTGGACGCATCTCTCGCTCTTTCTTCTTCTTTTCTTTCTTTTCTTTTTTTTTTTTTTTTAATATACATATATATTTATAGCTCTCACTATTGGAAGAGAATTTCCTGCAAACAGATCCGTTTCTGTGGAGCTCTGCTCCGACACGGAGTCCCATGTGTTCCACCAAGACATTGCTCCAGAATAAATGTCTGCTCTGGCTGTAGGATCAGCCTGCTGAACTGTAAACTTTATATTGCCTTCAGCACATAGTAAATTTGCATGTGCAGGAGGTATTAGCGACTGGGCATCCGATACTCGGCAACGTTGCATCTGAAGACGTGAGTGACAGGAGAGATGCAGCCCCAGCCCCGGTGTCCTACTGAGTCGTTTCCTCTTTGGATAATTACATTCTCAGTTTTCTCTGCAGTTTTAACTGGGGAAGGAGGGGTGGGAAAGTATCTGTCTTCGCACCCTCATTTAGAGATGAGTCTTGTAACCATGCACTGTTCAACAGCTGCCACATCTCACCCAGAACTAGGTGAAAGGACTTTTTACATAATGTTCATATCTGGTTTGCATTCCGAGCTGTGCAAATCCACCCGAATGCTACGTGGGTATCTGAAAGCAGGGTTTGACCTGTAGCTGGGTTCTGGTTCATGTGCAAGGGAGAAGCACCAGCTCAAATAGTTTCGGGGACTTCAGCAGGGCTGCCGGTGCACGTAGGGACTGCAGAATCAGGCCCCTGAGGATCCTTAGGAATGAAAGGTATCCTTAACTGTAAGGTATTATTATGATGACTACTCTGGAGAACACAGAGGTATTGAAGTCGGCAAAATAAATTACAGAGTTAAAGGTATAAGTAAACCAAGGAGCGACTGATGTTTTTTGCATAGTAATAATCTTCATAATCACTTCATTTGCACAGTTATTTCATTTTAAACTTTAGGCGTAGTTTTGAAGCACAGCTCAGTGGAGATTTTTCCTGTAATCTATAAACTTTAATGAAAGCTAATTGGAGGACAAATTTTAATCTAATTAAAATGTGACTGCATAAAGCAGAAAGGATGAATGAAGCAAAATGCTCTATGGGGCACAGTTTTCAAACAATGATTATCCTGAATGCGAAGTCAAACAAAGCTTTTGTAAAATGATGATCATGAACATTGCCAGCAACTGAACAACCTTGAAAAACTGCAAATGAAAGTTTTTAGTGTACTTGGTTTAAAAAGTGGACATTCAACTTGCAGCCACATAAGGACTTTTTTAAAAGAAAATAAAAAGCAACACACACACAGTCTCATCTAAAAACATAACAAGTAAATTAGCCAAAGGTGTACATTCCATCTAAGTTCTCATGATCAGCAGATGCAAATGTTTGCAGTGCGCCGATGAGTTATGAGCCCTAATGAGATTTCAATGCTGAGCAAACAATAAAAATTTATGCATTGCATAGTTTTAGTGGCCTTTGGCTTCATGGTTAGTGTTACACCCTTTCAACAGCTTTGGTAATATAATATCCAGCTGGCTTTGGAGGTAAGGAAAATTTTAGGAGTGAACTGAAATTGTGAGAAATAACGTGATTGATTGCTTTGTCAGAATAATGCATTTCCACGGTATAATTGTCCGTAGTAATCTTAGCCCCGGTACAGATACATAGGTTCTAGTTATGTTCGGACACAAATTTTGAAGGATTCAGGTGAAGGATGGCTTTTCCAGTGTTTGAGCCAGAGCGTTTCCTGTGCTGGGTACGTGTCCAGGGGTCTCACAAACAGCCCCTCGAAGAAGAACATTCCTGTCATACTCTGGTAAACAGGAGAATTGAAAAGCTGCGCTTTCCCCAACAACTGTCTTGTGTTGTAAGAAAAGAAGTGGAGCACAAGCATAGAAAGGGAGGCACAATAGATATTGAAACAAATGTATGTAATGGGGAAGGGGGGTGGGTGAATCGGGGAATTCAACTGGTGCAGTGTGAGAGCGAGCTCAAATGTATTAAATTTAAAAGACCCATTTGTGGGTTAGGCTTTTATGAATCCAGAACCTTCACCATAATGATTGCTTGCATTACCCTACATAATATTAAAATCTTAGCATGTGATTAATAGCAGATTCCCTGCATACGTGTCACAACACACATCTGCAGCAAATCTGCCAGTATATTTCTGTGCTAGTTTTACTTTGGGGCCATAAAGTAATTCCTGTTTTGTGAATGAGAATAAACCTATTATGCACTAGGTTAGCTACACCCAGTTTCTTCTCTTCAGGGAAAAAGAGCTGCTTATTTGATACGGCATCTCAAATTTCAGTGTTCAGAAGTGAGTTTAAGCCTCAGCTAGATTTGCTTGAGCAAGCTGTTGGGATTTGCCTTCGCCGTTCCTTAGCCCTGCGTTTTCCAAAACCTTCTGTGCAAAGAGTACTGAGAGGCTTTTGGACAGCAGTAAACTAGTGGACTTAATTACAAAGTGTTTATTGCTAAATTTGTTAATGAGTCAACAAGCAAAAAAGGATATATTTATCCCTGTTTCCTCTTAAAATAGTAGTAAAACATAACCTCAAAATATCTTTTTCTTAAGCTGTTTGGTGATGTTGCTGTTCACAAAAGGCCTTTTTCCCATCCTCAAATAGCTACCTTTCGCTTTGCCCCGAGGGAACAGAGCATAGCTCAAATGAAGCTTTAAAAAAAAAAAGATTTTTCCCAGTTGTAACTCAAAGTGTCTGCATATGCACACATGCACGCAAAATAACAAGGAAGATGCAGAAACGTTCCTCCAGTCTGCCCTCAGAAAAGTCCTGTCGACCTGTTTCACTCACCAAAATCAAAACCGAACCCCACAAAACCAACTTGAATGACAACAAGAAAACATCAGGAAAGCAACATCTGTTTTGCATTCTTGGCATCGTGTCTGCCCTTGCAGCACAGGGTCTGACACAGATGTCCAGGGTTATGACACCGCTGAGTACCGCTTGATTTAAACTGGTGTCACTGAGAGCAGAATCGGGGCGCTGGGTTCTTACAGGGCTGTGCAAAACTGTGGTTCTTTATCTCCTTTGCAGATGTGGGACTCAAACCCCACTGAAGTTTTAGGCATCTTTCCATTGATTGATGCGAGCTGTAGAGTGAGTTCTATCCCTCTGCCAATGGTTTGGAATTTATTATTGACTGTGTATTTTTTCATTTTGTGTGTATTTTGCTGCCTGCAAAATCGTGTTGCTCTGTCTCCAGTAGACTCCTTTGCTTGTAGCCACGTTCAGAGAACCTTTCAAACAACACGACATTATTCAGCCCTTCAGTTTAAGTAAAATGAAATCGGAGCAAGAAGAGACAAATTTAAAGGTACTTGGAAGAAAGGCAAAAATAGATCCAATTGGATTGAAAAGAATGGGTGACTGGGGAAATTTGGGAAACCAGAGTTGCCAGGAGAGCAGCTCTGTCACCGGAGGCAGCGTGATGGCGTGAGACGGCGCAAAGGGAGAAGTTCTCTCCCTTTTTGGTTGCCCATCCATAGTTGTAACGGTGATAAAATGAGCTCAACTCGTACCTGGCACAACTTCACCGTCCCCGGTGGAGCCGAGTCGGAGGCAGTGACACACTTGCAGTGTTTTCACCAACCACTAGATGTCTGTGTGTGCTCTGCGAAGTTCTTGAGGGGATGATGCCCCTGGTAAACAGGAGGGACAAAGCTGGAGCACAAGCTGTGGGGAAGCCTATTAGTTTGTATTTATAAGCATAACATCATTACTTTAATTAAACCTGTCTTTAAAGCAATCTATGCTGTCTAAAACTAAATTCCAGCCTTTGTAATTTGAAATAAATAAGGAAAAGGTGGCTTTCCTGGTCTACAAACCAGGACAAGACAAACTGTTTCCTTGATGTCCTTGTGGAGGACTGAAAATATATCTTATTGTTGTGAAAGTTTTGGAGGAAGTTGCCGAGATATAAAATAGGTTCATCTTAGTTCTATTCTGAAACAATGAAGTACCAAAACATAAAACATCTGCCCCGTAAGTGACTTGGTAAGAGCCTGCTATTTAATTCTGCCCTGCGTAGCCCAAACCGCAGCACTGCTGGAGCCGTTATCTTCACATCAGCATCATCTGGGTGCACCATGGAAGGCTGTGCATCAGATGTCAAGTTTAGTATATCTCTTTTTTTCAAAACAAAACAACAAAAAACCCTGGAAGAGTGGATCTGGGTATGGGAATCTGTTTCACAGTTGTGTTTGTCAGGCTGTCCACCGGCTGACCAGGGTAGCTGCACCTGTGACCAGCTCTTCTGCAGAGATCTCCCAAGAAAAATGCAAAAGTAATCAGCACGGGTTTGCCTTTCGTTTATCTCTGTCATCTGGGAATAAGATACAGATAGTATCAGGAGCAATGAAAGGTACATTCTGATACTATTTTCAAGGTTTTTCTTGTCTAGACAGAGAGGAGCAACCACTTGTATCTCTGTGGAACACAAACAGCTCCCCTCCACGCTCACATCCAAGGCTGAAGGCCAGAGGGGGGTGGTAGGCTGTCTATATTNACCTACTCATCAGGTGACTAGAGACTGTGGTTGTAAAATGTGCTGCAGGCAGAAGTTCTGAAAAATCCCAGAAAGTGTTGAAAACATCTCTAAACAAGGTATTTTTCTCCTGCACCTTTCTTGCTAAAGGTCCCAATTGCTGCCAAGAAAACTAGTGAGAATGTTAGCTGCCAAATAAAAAATTTATGACAGTGTTTGGCAAAGGATTGTATCGCTGCTTGTTTTATACGTTTCCACAAGGCTCTTGAAGGGCTGTTGGACACATACGGCTCACTGATCACTGAGCTTTATCTGTTCTTTAATATATTAACAAAGAAAGCTCCAACAAAGTATGATTGAAACAATACCTATTTTTTTCTTTTAGTAGCCGCCTATAAGAGCTTGCTATGGCGTGAATATAATTTCTACGACATTCTGTATATAAAAATTGCTTTAAAAGCCCTTTACCTGACAAAGTTGCTTGTTATTTGAGTCACTTCCATAGTAAAAATACGTGAATTTTTCAATTAAAAATGTATTGCTTTTGTAATTGTACTTGTTATATGTTGGAGTCTGGGCCAATAAACCGCCTGTTAAAACATAAAGAGGTCCATTCAGTCCAAGTTGTGCCTGCCATTTATGTTTCAAAACCCGAGAAAATAATATGTTGGAATTGCATTGCTCACTGATATCAATTAGGTTTTCGGCTGTATCGTTAAATTAATGTTGGGGGAGAAAATTGTTCTGGTGGATTTAGTGGAAAAAATATAGTTTTGAATATGGAGTTAGCACACTGACAATAATAATTAAGCTGGCCTATGCTGAACCAACACCCTTAAAAATATTTTCCCCCTCTGAACAAATGAAATTGTCTGTCTCTGTCTTTTCAAACCAGTTATCAGATTAGGCTTCCAGCTGATAATTAGTTCTGTTTAACACAGATCTCGTCATTCAGAAATCTCAAAGCCCGAACGGTTTCCTTCTTCTCATTATCCTGTGCTGCTGGAGGTGGGAGGTTTGGAGCGTGGAACTGCACCTCCCTGCACCATTTTGGGAGGAGGCAGCCAGCCTCCTCTTCTCTGGTGGCCAGGAGCCAGTGGGACACCCTTTAAAGAGGACAACCAGAGCAACACTGCCCTATGCTGTCCCAAAGCTTGCCCTGGGGACATGCGGCTCTGCACCGAGCTCGCATCTTCTCAGCACAGCAAGTACTTGAGAGCAGCCAACAGCACTACAAATGCTCTACGCCTTCTATGTGCTTGTGTATTTCATGGTATTTGATATAAAGTACTCAAGACAGACCAGCATTAAGAGGATTATTTCAGACAGCATTAGGAGTTAATTTACAGAAGATTAGCTCTAAATCAGGCAGATATCATAAGCAAATTAGCATCAGTTGTAAGAGATTCAGAATCAAAATGTGTGGTGGTTCTTAGTTTCTCCCTGTATGTCCTTAGTGGATGAGTAGTATCTTTATTATAATACTTTCCCATACTAAGCTGTTACATCTCAATTGGTAAAGAACAGGTAGTCGTCTTCTCTACATGCACAGTATTTATTATGATGCTGTCTATTGGCAGTGAAACTGTCTAACTCCAAATACCCTTCCTCTGCTGAATATTTTATATTTTGAGCCATTTCTTTATTGAGTAACGTTGTGTTTGGCCCTAGAAATGATGTCTCCATGGTGTGTTATATTTTAAAATAGGTAATATGCAGCTTTACTTCACAGTACTTTTTTTTTCTGTTAAAATGATCCACATTTTAATGCCAACTCATAAAAATGGAGTGTATAAATTGCTACATACTATGGTGAAGATTACAGCTACTTAAAAATAGCTTCCTTAATATTTAAGCTTGTAAATTATAAACTTGTTTTATTTCCATAGGAGTGATAGTTAATTTGTATTAAAAAGCACATTGGCTTCTTCAATCAGTTTTCCAGACATATTTTTCTGTTTGCAGACAGACAGGCATAAGCACCTATTCAGTCCCTTCTTTGGATCGCTTTTTTAAAAATGCTTGCCCAATTAGCAGAGGAGATGATGAGATGGATTGGGCCATGATATTTAAGCCTGTGCCCTGAGTTGTCCTTGGCATTCTGAAAGTTTTGGCATCTACAAATGGGATTCCTGTATTTGGAGAAATCCGTTGTCCAAGAGATATTGAACTGCTTAATCCTAGGTGTGCTCCGAACATTTGGGTTTTTAACTGGGGAGGGAAGTGTGGGCGCTGTTTTGTGATTTTTTTTCCTTTCTTGATGGACCAAATTCCTCTTGACAAGGCTGGCCTGGGGTCATGAACGTGTTGACTGAAAGAGGAATCTTCCCTCCTTCCACAAGATCACGAAAACTTAGACCTACTCTAAGCCAAGTTGGGCTTGCCGGTCCCTCTGGTTGCAAGATCTGCAAGTGCTCTTGCACTTTGACTTTGCGCCCAGTAGTTTCACAGAACACACAGAGGCTCGGTGTAGTTATTAAACCAAGGTGTCTGAGGTCATAACAAAGTAGAGGCATTTCTGCTCCCCTAATGGAAAAACTGTAACATGCTGAAAAGAAAATACTTTAATAGTGGCAAGTATCTCCTGTCAACTAATTTGATAGTTCTCTATCAGGTAAACCATTTGTGAATACATCGATTCTTTTTATTTTTCACTGTTCTGTCTTCACTATTCCCAGGTTTTCTCTGAACCAGTTGGGCAAAAATTGATTTTTATTTGTTCCACTGGCCTTGTGGAAAATTAGCTTATGAACTGGTTTTTATAGGAAGACTCAAAGCACAGAACAGGTTGAAAAATAAGCCTATAGCAGTCAAAATTGTTGTCTGAAATGTCTTCAGACTGGAAGGCTGAATTTATTGCTCAAAACAAGTACTAGCGATGTGGAGGTGTGCAGTCCTGCTCATTATCACTGGAAAAGGGGGAACCAAAAAGCACAGTAAAAAATTAAATTTTAATAATGCTAGTGATATTTTCTAAATCCTTCTTGACAGAAAGATTCTCATTATTTTTATCTGTCTCAGAGTAGGCTCTTTTAATGCCATCTCACAAATGGCCTTAGCCATGATTGTTTTCCTTTCTTTTATAGCATTTGAAAAAAAAAAAAAAAAGAATATGTACCAAAAAAATTCTATTCCATCATTCAAGAAGTGCCATGGAATGGTAACATTTTGGATAGCACATCTTCAGGAACAATTGCTGCAGATGCCTTCAGGTTTTTACAAAAGAGGTCAACATTGTTAAGACAATTGTAGAAAACTTGCCATACAAAAAGACGCCCGGTCAAATATGGTGTGATAAGGGGAAAATAACATAAGCAAAGTATTTGTGTCCAGTCTCCAGCTTCATCACACCTAAAAGCTGTAGATTAGTCATTAATTAGAGTGAGACAGGGCAAAATATGTTACTTTCTCTCATCTGTTTAAGATATATATTTTAGTGGGTACTAATCATTATGCAAGTTGATAAAATGCAGGCTTTGGACATTTTGGCTTTCTTTAAATGGCACAGAATGTAGATTTAACTATATTTATCCTAAAAGCTGATGTGCAATCGTGTACGTTCTTGTCATTTTATAGCTTGCATACATTTCTTCTGCAGAAGAAATAATTGCTTTAGCTTTGAGTTCTGAGGAGGGAGTTCGGGTTGGTGGCCTTTTTTTCCTATTAACTGTTTGGGGACCAGGGCTTCGTGCAACCAGTGTTGCAGCAGAGGAACACCATTATGCTGACAGCTGGGCTGTCCACCCTCCCTCAGAGCTCTTTCTAAAGCACTTGTAATGTTTGCTGAGGCCTATGGTTCTTAGTCATGCTCAGGTGACTAAATGCGTGATTTGTTCTTCTTGATACTTCAGTACCCTGAGAAAGGCTGGTTGGAGATTAATACAACCTTGACTCCTTCCATTTCCAGTTGCTGCTGCGCACGTGATCTTCATGCCAAAGATCTGGTGTTACCTCTGCTTTGCATGAAATTAATTAATTCCCCTCCAGTTTTGGTTGGTGAGTTTCTGTGGCCCCCGAAGCCACCCGCTGTTCTTCCTAATGACAGTAGTAATCTAATTTGTTCCCTCAGTGGAAAGAGTGGACATGGAGACAGGAGAAAGCTGAAGTTGCATTGCAACTGTGCAGAGAAGTGCTCCCTGTCAGGGTCTCTTATCAGCAGAAGGGTATTTCCCACCCTTCAGAAGTATCTTCCCATGTGCTTTAAAAATAAGCAATGAATCAAATCTCAGCTAGTAGATGTACAGTACCCTTCCCTTTTTCTGCCTTTTTATCTCAGGTCCCACGTCCATGAGATCCTTTTTCAGGCTTCCCCTGTCCTTGCAGTTGGCATGCTGATGTCTGCATGCACTTGTCTTCCAGTCATTCCTGAAGGTTTCACTCCTTCCTAAGCCCCTCAGCCGAGCTGTGTCCACTCAGTCCCCCCAGACTCTTGTGACCATGTGTGTGTTGTGTGCACCTCCTGAGACTGCCATCTCCTTGAGACAAGCTAGGATAACCACAATCTCAGTGGCCACCAAATAATGCTGTACTCCAGTGCTGGTTTTATATATTTGTGTGACATTTGGAATGTATTGTGAGATTTCTATTATGGATTAGATATTTCAGTATTTTAACTATTCTACACCGTAAAAATAATTTTATATTTTAATCTTAATAGTAAGATTGTCAGAAGATGATGCAGCAAGGTAAGAAACGTAGTTCCTTGAGCCAAGGAAGCCCACTGCATTTCAGAAGGCACTCATTCGAGAGAGGCATGTCTCCTATCTCTCATTCCTCCAGAAAAACTGGCAAAGGAGAAGTATATTTGAGCCTGGTCAGAATTTCATGTGCAAGTATGGGACCCATTAAAGGGAGAAGAATAATCAAGGTATTTACTGGCTAGTAATTATTGATGAACATCTGCTTTACTCATTGAGTTTCATCTCTGCAATATTTCTGATTATATCCGTGTCTGTAATTTCCTATTAACACCTTTTCTGTATGACTTTGCCTTCAGAGCTAGCAAGCTTTCTCCAAGCAAATTTGGCCTTGGGAGAACTGTGACTCTTGCTTGGACCTCATCTTCAAGCTTTGAAGGATTTTCATCCCTATTTAAACTGTAGGCACCTGACCTAGCCAAGCTAACTTAACTGACTAGTTCTCCCGGGATGCATATATGGCCAGGGAAAGGACAAGTCAGTTCAGTGCAGGAGCCTAACTTATGTAGGCAAGGCGCTGAGAGAGATTAACTAGATATAAGTTGGATGTTTAAAGCTGGATAGTGTAACTGCTTCCTTGCACCTGTTATTACATGACTCATTCTTTCATTCGGGGCCCAGGTGGAAGCACATTGATGTGGTTTGCATGTAATATTATAACTAGAGATTGGTATCCATGTTATTACGAGTAGACGGCCCCAGTCCTTAAGACTAAGCTTTAAAGCTAGAGGATGTAGTGCTGCATAACTTCTCAGACCTTTTAACAATATCTGAGGTACCTTATATGGCCTGTCTCTTTCAAAAAACCCTTCTCATCAGCTAGAAAAATGCCATCACTTTTTATTATCCGTTCCTTCATTTTTGAGGCTTTAATTTCCTTATGTGCTCAGTTTTCAGCAAATTTTAATGGATTTTCCCCAGGTCTCACACAAAAGAAATGAGTGCCTCTGTCCCTAGAAGAAGAGCCTCTGTAGGGATTGAATTCAGGAAAGAAGAAATAGGCTTCTGCTGGGAACGGCCACTCTCCAGGCTGGAGGTGGAGCCCAGGCAGTGTGCCATGAAAAAAGTCATGGGGGGGTCCCATCCCCTCTTCACTCCCCTCCCAAGCCTTTCCACCTTTAAATATGCGGTGTCATTTACAATGTAATCGGTTCTTCTGTCTTTGAGAACACAAAGAACTTTGACTTACTTTCTGAGGATTTTTTTGGGGGAGAGGAAAAAAAATTTGAGGATTTTCCGAATTCTTTGCTTTTTCCAAGGTCAGCTAGAGGAAGACGAAGAAGTTGTATGCAACTTGTGCATGTATTTTTTCACTGCTCTTTCTGTTTTCTAATTTTGGTTGTTAATGATGAAAAGTATCTCAAGTCAGATACTTCCAACCAGCTGCAATTTTGCTAGACAGGGCTCTCTTACTCTTTTATTTCAGTAGGTTGCCATGTCTTTATGTTTTGCCACAGCCTCTCACATTCCTTTCAGTTGCTTTTATTTAAGAAAAGCATCCTTAAACCTAAAGATGGGAAAGATGAATAGTTACTTGAACAGCCCCCAGATACCCTGAACTTACAGATTTATCATTAAGTATCTAAGGCTTTGCTTACCAATCAAAACATTTTATTCCCCCTTGTGGGGTCTAGTGCTTCCATTTGAAACCTCCTGGTACATCATAACAAGGATGCCCTTATATATAGTACTAATGGTGTCTGTCCAGAAGGTATCTGAGTACAGCTATGTTAGTTTAAATTCACATTCCATTTCAACTGATATGTTTTTGCCTATGTGACTGGACCTACACTTTGTTTGTTTGAATCTGCCGATTTGCACATGAATATTGGGCACTTAAGAATCACTTACCGCTGATTTGCATCCACCTATTTCTTCTGCGTTTGCAAAAACTGCAGACCACAAATAAAAGGGCAGCCAAAAACATAACAGCCAAGTATTCAAAGTGACCATTTAAAATGTACTCTTGTGTACAGAGAGCAAGCCTTTCTGCCCAGTAAACTGATAGGAATCGCTTCTAGTTAAATCTTAAATACATGTATTACAGTGGAACACTGTTGGACAGTGCTCCGTCATCAATCAGTCTGTGTTCTTGAGGACGCTATTTTTCGAGATGCTTTCTTTAAGAATAAAGCCCTGTGTTGTAATGAATGTGTGCTAACTGATCCCCCAAGCCATTTGTTTTTTGGTTTTTTTTTTTATTTGTATCAGTGTCAGAGTTGAGCTTCTGTAAGAAATTTTTGCAGTATTTTGTTTGTAGTCTTCATTATTTCAAGTTGAGGACACAAAACTCTTTATGCACCCGGAATCTGCACTGGTTCGTTTATATCCCGTATTTTGTTAACATGTTACCATGATTGCTAATTTTCATGACAATTGTTATTGTACCATCAGTGCTTAATGGCAAGGCATCATTATTCAATGCTGGTCAATCAGGCACTAAGACATGTGCAAGACATCAGGCTGAACCCATATAGATGTCGTGCACTCCTCTGCTAATGAATGCGGGTTTGTAAAAAGGTTTAAACACGGTTGGCATCCTTAATGTAAGGTTTGCAAAAGCTTATTCGGGAACTGCTTTGTGTTTATACGGAGCAGATCCAAACATGTCACAAACAGAGTTAGACCCATTGTGTGCGCGTGTGTGTGTGAAGCTACGGAGAGGAGAGAATCATTTTGGGGTTTGAAATGTGGAAAGGCAGCACGTTTTCTGCCCTGGCAGGAGTGGGGGGAACTGATTTGCCAGGGACATCGGTGTTTGGTTATGGATGTGGGACTTGTTCTCCAGAGCGGTGGTTGCCGTGTGCATCAGAGGTGATCCCCGAAAGTGGATGGAGTTATATGTCAGCTCCCAAAGTTGTCCCTGGTTCAAGTGAAATGGTGGTGGGAGGTTAGGGACCGTAACCAGCAGCCAGGAAAGAGGGTCAGGCATTTAGACTGGAGGAGCAAAAGGCAACCCAAAAAGAGTGGGATGCACTTTGCCTGTTGTTTGTCCAGTGTGTTCTTCCCATGAGCCAGTTAACGTTCCCCTCACATCTGCTTTAGTTACCGTTTCTATGTGGTTTTGCACCCAAATGTTTTGGGCTGCTGTCCATGATAAACTGGATGGAACTTGGTTTAAAAGCTCAGATTTGTCGTCCCTTCTAACTCAAAGTAGAATGAGCCCTTGTGCTCATAGAGTTTTGAGTATGAAAGGAACAGTAGATGTTGGCTGTTAACGAGCTCCAGCGCGCCGGGCTCCAGCAGAACTTGGTGTGAATTCAGTGCCTAAGCTGCATCGAGTAAATGGTTAATTCATCTCATATCAACAGCACTATGATTCATAATGTAAACTTGAGGAATCCTTGATGTTTCAGTCACACATTCCTCTTAATTTGGCCATGCATTCTTTTAAAGCTACAGTGTGCTAACTTAATAAAATGCAGCATGCAAATGCACAAGTTTTTGCCTTCAGGCATTTTAGCCATGGATGTTTCAATGGGTGTCTTCTTTCAAGTATATATTCTTTCTTAAATTATTTACCCTGTAAACATGCTTTGCATTTTCAAAGAAGATTCTGGGTTTCCTCATTCACCAGATTTCGTTGAATTTAAGGTGTAATAGAGATAAAAGACTATCATCTGCTTCTTGCAAGCGCGTTAGCCTTTGGGATTTTTTTTTTTGTAGCGAATGTTAGGCCCCGTTTTCTTCTCCTTTGGTATTATTGCTCCCTCCCCCACTTAAATTCCTTGATGCTTTGCCTAGAGCAATACCCACTGGCAGTGTCTGGCTGTGACAGTACTATAGGCTTCCCTACAGATGGGTCCTGCCAATGCCAACCATTGTTCTGCCACTGTGAGCTGGCTTGACTGCCTTGGATCACTCTTTCCTCTTGATTTTTTCTTTACCCTGAAGGGTGGCCCTCGCCTGTTGACTCTGAGATCTGAAACGTGCTGACACCCAGAACTTGTGGTCTCTGTCTGAGCAGCAGCTCCCAGACCCAGACTTCCTCGCGCTCAGCTTTGCTCAGCCCTCCTTAGCAGGACTGTCCTCCTGCTTCCCAAGGGCTCTGCCGCTCCCCTCCCAGCCCCATCCTTCGGGCAGTTGGCAGTTAGTTTAATTGTACTTGCTCACTTGAAAGCGAAACAGTAAAACTCGATGTTATTCTTTTTTTAAAGATATAAAATTAATCTTTTAACTGTGGGCTTGAATATTAAAAGTATATAATGCTTCAGTGTAGGAGTCTGTTGATAACATCCATCCTATTTCATGATTAATTTGTTCCTTTTAATATGATATTCTTTTGCTGCACTGTGCAGACTAATTCAGATTCCTGGAAATTGAACTTTGATATGTATTTCCTAGATTCACACCGTAAGTGAACCTTCAATTAGCAGATACAGGTGGCAGCATGCCTCGCTCAGTGTTCTCTTGACAAGGATTTTAGAGACGTGGACACTGATTAAATAATCTTGCAATTGGGTCTATACTGCCAGAATATTAAAAATAAAGCATTTGGAATATCTGATGCTTTTTTCTTTTTTTTTCTTTTTTTTTTTTTTTTTTTTAATTTTTCTTTAATTTTAAGACACAGGCACTGAAATGCTTTTTCAGTGGGCCAGAGATAGGAGGAGTTGATTTAAACACTCAGTATGTTATGTATGCCTTTGCCTAACTATGTGTTAGATTAAGCGAGTTTCACTCACAGTTAATCCTTTGTAAATTAGCATTATGGATGCCTTGGGGCCCACATCCCACAAATAAAATGGTTGTCAAGCCAGCTGCACTGTGTATTACTTAAGGCTGAATGTTTTAAGAGTTTTCATGCTTTTAATCTATTTCACTGCAGAGTTTCAATTTTGCTGAGTGTCTTTTCAGGAGTGATGAGGGTGAGTGAGTAAATATATATTCTGGTTTTCATGCATTTGCCTGGGCAAATCGTTTGTTATCAGGTGTTTGGCAGAGAATGTCACACCCCGCCACAAAAGAGAAGCTTGTAAGTTCAGGTGTTAAATTGAAGTGCAAACCAACAAGAACCAAAAGCCCTTAATTAGCTTTATTCTGTAGCCTGCTACACTTTTCTGGTTTGGAGCTTTTTTTTTAGGGGGGGAAGGAGGGAGAAACATCCCTCCCTCCTCCTCATCCTTTTGGCAGAGTAAATATTGCCTGTTAAGTTTGAATTAGCTGTCATCGCGAAAGAATTAATGCTGTGGTTGAGCCTTTCTAGTGAGGAAGGGAAAAATAAACGAGACAGATCTTAGTTCAGCTTTAAGTGATAAATGAGGACAAAGCAGCCCATTCATCTCCTGCTAGGAAAGTGGACACAAACACTAAAGCAGTTTTGCGGAAGACGTGTCAGCAAATGTGATCATTTTGTAACCTGTCAGGAGGATAGAGAGCTAGTCCTTTTAGAGTGTCACAGGGGAGGGTGTCTGTCTGATGTGACAGTTTTCATCCATCCATTTACTGCTTTTTCTTTAGGTGGGGGGTAAGCAAGGAGAGAGCTGGAGTTGGTTAAAACTGCATTTTTCTCTACGCTTTCCAATATAATTTATATGTACATCCACTCGCGTCCAAATGAAAAACAAAACATTTCCCAAGGAAAACTCCCCTCCGCTCTCTAGAGTTTCTTCTCTCTTTCACTGTGTGAAATATGCTCATTTTAACACATTACATTCCCTGTCTTCAAGTTAGAGCCTTGTACTTGGTTTGATGTTTCACAAGACACGGGTTTACCTCCTCTTACCATTGTTTGGTTGGTGAAGGCTCTGTTTTGGTTTGGTTTGGTTTGGTTTCTTTTGTTTTGAGTTGCAGAAGCGTGAGAAAAAATAAAATTAGACTAAATATAATTGAGGGCTCTTTTGTTGGTTTTGTTTGGGTTTTTTTTTGCTATACCTCTCCAATTCTGATTATATGTTTCGTGTACAGATATGTTTTGCAAAAGTTCCTTTTTTGTGAAGAGCCTCTGAAAATATCCTTCCTCCTCTGGGAGAATTAAATAGCAAATGCCAAATTTTTACAATCCAGACTCGTCCCATAAAATGCCTCAAATTCTACTGTTTGTTGATTTATTAATTTTAATTGACCTATTAATTTCAGGCAAAATCTGAAGCACTGTGGTGTCTGATTATTAGAAGTAGGGATTTCTCCCAACAAATGATTGAATGATATTAGGACTTTCTACTTCTGGCATCTTTTATTATTACTGATTTCTTTTTTTAAATACTACATAGAAAACGTAACATTTGCCTATTACCATAAGTAAAGGTATGCTACAGAGACAGAGATGCTTTTACAACATAAGCTTCACAGTTTGACACTTGCTTCTTTATATCATCCTTCTCTTCAAAACTATCTTTTATACTGTTCCCTTGGTATTTTAGTACAAGTAAGTATCTCATTGACATGTGTTTCCTTGAAATCTTGTACCGTAATAGCAAAATCCCTTGAAAATTAACAAATTGTTTCTGTTCGGATTAAAAGAAAAAGCTGTGAAGATTTTGGAATGGCTTAAAAAATGCAGTGATATTTACTGTTACAGACCACCCCACTTGGATCACATTGACTGAGGACTAATTATTTCATTTGTTCTTAGAAGGTTAATAAATTGTAACATGATGTATTTCAGTTATTCAAATAGGTATATAAGTGTATGCTTAATTAAGAAAAGTCTAATTCTTTCCTGAATGCAGAAGTTGGATTTAATAGCTACATAAAGCAATGTTTGGAAGTACTGGAAATTGAAAGAAGTGAAAAACAATCAAGATAAGCAGAATGGTATAGGAAAACCTAAATTTGTGGGAATATGTCTTTTCTCCAATATATTTATCTGTGTGCTTTTTTTTTAAATGATTTTTCTATATATTCTGCTATTTTATTTACTGGGTTTTTTTGTCTCTTCTGCTTTTTTCCAGGATCATCCAAAACCGGATTTTGATCGTTGTTCTGGCAGTCATCATCATCTTCACCACCATGATGGCTATTTTTTTTTCTGTCAGGGGACGCTGATATCTTTGTTCTTCACTAAACAGCAACAAACTGCTTGTTCTGAGTAATTAAGACAAAGTGGTCACATGAATCATTCTCTTGCACTGACAGAGTCTCCCTCTCTTTTCCACTACTCAACTCAGGTGCAAGTGGTGTAAAGTATTTTGTATTATTGATGGCATAGTTGATGGCATGTGGGGTTGATTATTTTTTCTTACATTGTTTTCGTCTTTACCTGAGTGTTTCCAGAATCTTAAATATTTGTTGGGGTGAGGGTTTGTTCTAGTATGGAAAGACTTAATGCCTATTGAATTCTACCCCGGATGATCTGCCTGTAAGTTGCCAGAGTTTAGTGAGGGAAGAGGGGTCTTTGCACTTTTCTTGTGCTGTGCAGGCTGTATGAATATCAAGCAGTATCTGACCTTCTGTGATAGAGAATATAAGTAAAGCAGAGACCAAATGATGTAGAAAGTGAACCTGTCTCCTGTGACTAACTCCCGATCATGAATCATCGTAATGGACATAACCTGGTTAAGGGCGGTAGTTAGTTTTAAAAAGAGAGCAACCTTAGGATGATGTTTAATATCTGATGTGAATTCAACACTATTTAACATTTTTAAAAAAAAAAAAAAAAAAATTAGGCTTTGCTTTTGGCTTATTCAAAACAATTCCGCTTTCACCAAGATCATGATAATGCACCACTTACCCAAAATCTAGTTGTGACCACAGCCCATCTGTTGGATCTGCTTTAAATCTTCTGATGTTGATATATGTACTGATAAGCATACACACACTAGGCCCATACTGAAGATGTATAAAGATACTTACCTATTCATTATTGATTGAAAAAAGCCCCTGAGTAGTAGTTCAGTAACAAATACCTGATTACAGCGCATTAAACAAAAATCTAGATCTTTTAACATTGGCCTGAATGTGTTGACACCGCATGTTGGAAATATTTTTAGTGTATTAAATTCTGATGTGATATTCC
>VZRU01012160.1:0-65885 GCA_013398155.1 Pedionomus torquatus
TAGTAGCGGAATATTACACATTCTAGTCTTTCACCTTCTTCAGAAGATACGTCTGCCCATATGAAAATGGACATTTTCTTCAGCGTGTTATATATAAAGCAAACTGCAGTGCAATTTGATTAAAATGTTGCTCTGTGGCCTTTCATATAAAAATCTAATTTTATTCAATATTACTTTCTACATGTATGCAGAAAATGGCAAGCCAATATTAATAAAAGAAGGTTTATAAGAAGGTGGAACAAGAACAATGGATCCTTGACAAAATTTATTTACCTAGCTAGACTTTCATTTCAAAGTCAGCAGCACTCTGTGATACTGGCATAATACAGGGGTCTTAAAACTCTGTTAGACATTTTTAACCCACTTTAATTTATTCCGTGGAAGTTTAATCCCCCGCTGAACAGAGATGGGGTGAATTTTCAAAAGTCATAATCCACTGAAGTAAAAAATCTTTAATGACAACATAGGCAGCAGGCTTCAAGAGTTTAGTTTAAATTCTTTCTAAAAATATAAAACATAGGGCAAGAGTTAATAGGATATTTCATACAGTTATATTTCAATCCTTTTCCAAATCTTTATAAATTCTCTTGCATCTCCACCATTAGAAATGTTTGGGCTGAATTCCTGCTCTTCTGAGGCAAAAAGCAGAAAGCTGTAAAATTGTAATGTGAAGATTTTCACAGCACATTGTAACTCACTTGGTCCTTCAGTTCACAGACTATTATGTGGGATGGTGTAACGTTTTCTAAATTGGGAGAGAAACGGTGTTTTACAAACCAAATACCTTCCATTCTGCCTTACCTAGGCAAGAAAATGAAAACAAGCTACGTGGTACCACGCTATGTTCATCCTTGTGGTCCTCTGGGGTTTTTTACAGTCGACTTTAGTGGTGGCTCAGGATTTGGCCCATGAATGAAGCAGAGATCCATAGATTCCATAGATTTCCATAGAAATAGAAATCCATAGATTTCTTACGTGTTCCAAACCCACAGTTTTATGCTGCCCCTTGGCTACCACCTTGGGTGCTCCCTAATTCTGGGAGTATCTGTAGCTCAGAAAACACCTCCTATTTTTGACCTGGAAGCTCCTGAGCATCCGTGTGCCAAACTTCTGCCTGAGCCCCACAGGAAAAATGATGCTGCTGCCTTGCTGGATTTTGGCGTGGCCTGCTGGCCAAATGCTGGTGGCATCAAATGATGCTCAGAGGTGACTCGTTTGAAATAAACATGAGGAGAAGGTTCCTCGGACAGTCTGAAGTTAAGATGTAAAACTGCTGGTCGCAGGGTGTTTTAGAAGCTGGAATTTTCAGGGAGAAACACGCAAGCTCTTCTAAGTGATATTTGTTGACAGTTATTAAATCCGTAGCCACAAATCCAGCTTAAGAAGTCCTTGGTCTGCAAAAGCTTGAGGATGAGAGATTTTCTGGTAAAAGTAGCGTGTTCCTCTGCTGATGTTGTATTCTTTGACAAAAAAACAACTCTTAGCCATTGCTGGATACATGGGACAGGACTAGATGGACTTTCGGTTTGACTTGTTAATATTCTCAAGCTCTTAAAATAAGCAGATAGTGGGAACCACTTCCTTTTGCTCTAGGAGCCACATCTTTGAAAGAAAAACAATGAGATTCCTTCTTTGAAAAGCAAGTGACAGTGGTGCCTGTCTTCACCCTCGCTTTCCAGAAAAAAGATGGACCGTTTCTTAGGGCTGCCTTTTCCTCGCTTCCTGCCGGGGATCTGGCGGTTTGGGTCCTGGTTCAAAGTTTCCAGTGTTCTCCAGGCATTTAGAGGATGTCTAGTGCTGAGTCTGATTTCCACCCTGTAAGTTTGCTCCAGGAAAAAGAAAGTAGTGGCTTCTTACAAAGGGCTGCGCTGGCAGAGCGAAGCAGAGAAAAAAACAGGAGAATGAGAGAAGCATCAGTGAGGGCACTGCTACCAGAAGAAATGTCCCCATAATTACAGTCTAATTCAGATTGGTTTCAAGTGCCTATTTGTCTTTAGATGACTAAAGAGTTTTTTTTTTTAGATTCTAAATACCCGGGGAAATTGTTTGTATGATTAAATCCAACCCTGAACCAACAGAATAGTACAAAGCTACACCATTTCCAAAAGGAAACCTACCTCTAGGTGGGGAATTTCCTATATCTAAAAGGAAGAATGATTCTAGCAAGTCTGTGCATCTCGCTGTATGAGTAACACAGCACTGGCTTGAGTCTGCTTACAGGTGTATAGGCAGCTCTGGGCTTGAACATGACTAGAGCATTTCAGAAAGTGCTTAGATAGAGCAATCGTCGCCCTGTTTCCTGCCAGCAGCCTTTGTGTTCTCTCCATAGGGTTCTTTCCAGGGCAAACTATGCACCATAGGCCAGATTCTTCTTGCTTGCCCTTAGGCATCTAGATGAAGAGCATTTCTTCAATCCTTGAAGGTTCATCCGTATCTCGTGGAGATAGATGTTTTTCTCTCGATTCTGGAATAAGCCTAGGTGAATATTTTTAGCCATAGCCCTGGATTCCAGGTGAATAAGGTGATTGGTGAAGTGATTCCCACCCTAGATGATGGACTGGACTGGCACGGACCACGTTCTGACTCCTTCCTAGCGTGGGGTGGCAGGCCCTGACTTTCTTTCACCAGTCTGTTACCATCCACAGGGTTGGGGGCAGTGTCACAGCTTAGCCTAGGGTCAGCACGAATGCAAGGGAGAGGAAATTGGACACTAATTCGTAAGCATTCTCCTTGGAAACCTACCACCGAGGGTGCTTTATCGCCTTTGCATTTCCCAAAAATTATTTTTGAGACTTGCTAGTTTTCAGATTTATTTACAACAGACAGCTTACCTTGTGTAGGAGTAAAAGCTTACCTTGTGTGTGCTGTAAAACCCGAACTTGGGCCAGTTTGTTTTTCTTTTGCAGAACAGCCCACTGGAATATCTTAGTATTTTTATGATGCACAACTGTTAAGAATTATAATGTCTCTGCAGTTCTGTTAGTGCCCTCATCTTTCTGTGGGTACTACAGAAAGATGTAAGGACTAAATTTTCTAATTAGTCTTTGATTCTTAGTCATATCTGAAACAGATATCGGCTGATATAGGCACTCTAATTTCAAAGATGTTAAATTTCACTAAATTTATATCAGCTGGCATCAGCTGAATTTGTATCAGCTTCTCATCTTGCATAACCTCTGTTGTGTGAAGGATGAAATGAGCTCAGGTAGCCACATTTTCTTTCTAACAAGGGCCATTTGGAACAAACATGATAGCTCATAGATTAAAACAAGAAAAATACAGAATTTAAAGCTGAGCTGAGCACAGCTTATCTATTAAGCTGACTTCTGTGAATGCTAAGGTAGATCTGCACAAAAATTGCAATAACAATGTATCTTAAGTTTAATTGCAATAACAAAAATTACAATAACAATGTATCTTAAGTTTAATTTCCTGACTTAAAGACAGTAAAAAAAATTTACCTTCCCTCTGTTTTTCGTGGGACAAAAAATTCTATCTTTTTTTATTCTTAAGTGAATGATCCCAAGTGATTGGTTTACAAAATATTCTTGAAAACTTCGGATACTTCTTTTTCTCTGGTCAGTAATGGAAGGAGGTCACCGTAAGAATTCTGCAGGGCTCTGTGCAAGAACCTCTGCTGTTCAGTCTTGAATATCGTGTGCCATTCCGGTCTCCTCATCTTAAAAATGTAACTGGGAGAAGAACCAAGGAGCCTTCAGAGAAAGACATAAAAGAAATTCAAAGTTATAAGTATAGAATGGCTTCTGTAAAAGGCATTATTTACGTGACTCAGGAGGCTGGTACTCAAAGCTGGAAAAGTCATCAATATTTTTTTACTGCTATGAATAGATTAAGCCGAGGCATGTACTGGTGGGCTAGAGTAGGCTTCTTTATGTAGCTGGAAATCAGCAATCTTTCCACTCAGTGATATTTGCAGAAAAAAATATGTAAAGTGTAACAGCAAGGAAAAGGGAGGAGGAGCATGGGAAATTTGGATAGGGACCGAATTTCCCATTTGGAGGCTCCAAACAAGGTGGCAGGAGCCAGATTCAAAACAAACAGCAAGAAGGAATGGAGCTGTGGAACTCATTGCTGAAGGATCTTTGGAGGTTAGATGCTTGCAAAGGGGCAAATGGACACAGATGAGCAGTTTATGGAGAGTTACTGAAATGGAAAACATTTACAGAAAATTCTAGCAGAAGATACTGGAAAGATATGGAAGCTGGGAAGAAGTTAGGGGACTCTCATATGCTTGCCATGGTCGTGCTCTTCTCTGGGCGTCTCTTAAAGCTGCTGTTGGAGATGGAGTTTTTTTCTACATGAGCCTTTGGTTTGATCCTGCATAATCACTCTTGTGCTCTCATTTGACACGGTAGATCAGGATTTGCTGTTCCATTTGTCAGAGTCATCAGAGTTTGCTTTTTTTGATTGACCAGTCTGCATCCTTATTCCTCTCATGTCGTGCAGCGAAAAGGCTGGTAAGTTAAAACCGGAGAGGTCTGTTTCTGTCAAATATTAATGTGTGTGGATTTCTGTGTTTGCTCTCCCTTTCTGGAGTGCAGTTCCTAACAGATACAGTACTTCACTGTGTTTTACTCCCCCCTGTTATAATTATATCTCCATTAAATTTCATTCTCACTTTCTTTGTTCATGGTCAAATTTCTGTAAAATATCAGCTTTGACTGGTCTGGGAACTATTATTCACTGAATAAAATATTTCCATGCCACTTAGTAACTTTGTACAGTGTGTAGGCAGAGGAAGAAAAATTGATCCAAGTAGAACAGTAAGCTAGATCCAGATTTTTCCTCCACCCACTGCATGAACAGGATTAATATGAGGAAACTGGACCCAGCTTCAATTTTCTCAGTGCTGTTCTGTCTTGATAAAGGTCCAGCTTATAGCCGTGTCCATCAGTCGTCTCCTCCCCACGCTGCTCCAGAGATATCTGACCGAGGAAAGGAAATCCTGAGATCTTTGGTACAGAGCATATGCAAACACAGTGCTGCCAAACTCTATGCTATGCCAGCAAAAACCATCTTGGTTCTGATTAGTTATTTACCTGAAGAGAGAGATTTTCTACCTTGAGTATTAGATTGTTTGTTTACGTTTCCATTCACCCTCAAGTAGTCATACATTCAGAGGAATAAATACATAATTTCTAAACCGATACTGTAATTATAGGTAATGAACTGTAATAGAGCTAGTATAAAAGGGAAAGAGTGAGAAATCAAGAGGCATTTTGTACCTCTTTGAATGACTATTTTTTAAAATCTCAAATTGATTGGTTAATACATAATAGTACATTAACATTAATAAATTAATGTTAATATACCTGTGGTTGATTTTACACTGAGAAGAGGGCCTCGATCACCCCTGAGGCCTTCACGCCTTCCCGAGATCCCTTTCCTACTCTCTTTTCTCTGCTCCAAATGTTCAGGTTTGACTTGACAAAACATTCAGGGCTCGGTGTCTTGGAAGGGTACCCCAACATTTCTGAGACAAATAAACTGCTTACCCTTTAGGAAGTCCTAAAGGAACTACACGTATTTGTTAAAATACATTTAATGATGTTAAACATCATGAGAACTAAATCATCGCCCTCAAAAAGGAGGATTCAGAATGGATGGGGTATTGGGTTTTAATGGAGCAAAAACTGAATTACGGATCAATTCCTTTGTCTTTTTTTATCGACGCTTTGGGATGTTGTCCCCTGTGAAACCACTGTCTTTGCTCCTTCCTAGAAGCAAAAGAAGAAACGGACAAACAATTTGTCTTTATTTGTTGGAAAACAGTTACTCAGCTACTTTTTGGTAACAGTAAATTTTAGTACATAGTGGAAATTCATACTTTCCATTAAAAGTACAGGACCAGAATGAAAAGGTCAGTCTGAGTGCTTTTTCCAATGGCGTTTGTAGTGCTGGATAAGCACTTCTATATCTTTTTGCTCCTTACTGTAGGGACTCTGCTGATATCCCCATCATTCAAAACCACTTCTAGCTGGGCAATCACAGGGGAAATCCCCCTCCTCAGCCGTTGCTGCTGTACAGGTTAACCCTGGTGGGCAGCCAAGCACCACGCAACAGCATGCTCACTTCTCCCCCTTCCCCAGTGGGACACGGGAAGAGTAAAACCAAGAAAAGTTGGGGGTCAAGATAAAAAACAGTGAAGGATAAGCTGAAGAAGAGAAGAAAACAAACCAAGTGATAAAAATCAAATGATACAAAGGCAACTCACCAGCTCCCATGGGTAGAATCATAGAATGGTTTGGGTTGGAAGGGACCTTAAAGCCCCCCCAGTGCCACCCCTGCCCTGGGCAGGGACACCTCCCACCACACCAGGTTGCTCCAAGTCCCCTCCAACCTGGCCTTGAACCCCTCCAGGGATGGGGCAGCCACAGCTTCTCTGGGCAGCCTGGGCCAGGCTCTCACCACCCTCCCAGCAAAGAGTTTCTTCCCCAGATCTCATCTAAATCTCCCCTCTTTTAGCATCAAACTGTTCCCCCTCATCCTATGGCTCCCCTCCGTGATAAGGCGTCCCTCCCAAAAGTAGAGCGGTGCCCAGCCAGTTCCTACGCCAAAAAAAAAGGGGCTAACCTCCCCTGAAGCCCCCTCTTTTCCTTTTAATTGCCAAGCATGATCTTATATGGTATGGAATACCCTTTGGTTAGTTCAGGTCATCTCTTCAGTTGTGTCCTCTCCCAACCTGTTGTGTGTCGTCCCCCCCGGCCCATTCACTTGAGGGAACAAAAGGGAACAGGGGAAGCCTTGATGCCCCGCAGAGCTAGAAAATGAGCATGTTACCAGGGTTTGGGTCAAAAATCCAAACCACAGCACAGGGTGAGCTGCTCTGAAGAAAATTAACCCCATCCTAGCCAGTGCCAGGACAAGTGGGCCAAACTTTTCAGCGTTTCATCCAGGAGGGGCCCTTGGCTGTGGGAAAGGCTGCGAGTCTGGTGATAGTGAACTAATTGATAAGGCAGAGCGTGGAAGTTTCTGAATTATATGCAAGTATACCCAGGGGAAGGGACAAAAAAGCCACCGTAGAATTTGGGCTGCTCGGTGTTTTGGGTCTCCATTAGCCGTTTTAAACTGGTTCTTTGTTCACGCGCCGCTAAAATAGGTCTACGTTTCAGCAAGCTGGTTTTCACACTGCTGAGTCCAAGATCTCATGGATTTGCATGATCTTTCCTGTATTATCGCGGCCTTGCTGGCTGGCAGGGTGAAAGATGGAAGAAAACTGTGGGTGAGTTCGTGTGAACAGAACCGCTGCATCTGCAGAAATTCTGTTACCCATCTGCAGAAATTCTGATGCTCCGTATTATGGGGTGGGCGAGTCTCTGAGGGTACATCGAGCTACTTTCTACAGCACAGTGTGCTAACAGCACGCCGAAAAGCAGTTGGCTGGAAAACGTTAGCGGAGAGCAATGAATTCTACAACTTTATTTTATTAACCCTCGTGGGCTGTTTTTTTCCTAGTGCTTACACAGAGCTAGACTTTGGGGGGGCAGTTTCATGCCCTCAATCACGAGTGCAGCCAGTTACCCACCCTGAAAATCACAGAGAGAGGTCTTTGGGCAAATTACATGGACAGAAGAAGTCTTTCAGGTATCACAAACCCGATGGCAGTAACAATCGATTGCATTGGTGTGAAGCGGTACAGCCGGCGTGGAATCTGAACCATCCATATGTATCCATGACACACACTGGCTTTCAAAAAAGACCACGTGTGTCGGATCAGGCGGCATCTATTTCAGAAAATACCCGCTGCCTTTCTTTGGTGTTCAGTTTTGTCCATCTGAAAAGAAAAAAAAAAAATTAAAAAAAAAATAGAGCTTCTCTTTAAAAAGGTTTTATACCCTTGAGTTTCGTTACGTGGAACTCGTGGTGTAACCCTGCGAAATGTAAATCCCTGGGCGCAAAAAAGGAAAACAAAGGAGAAACAAGCTGTGAGCGGGGGAAAATACAGTGGTAGGCAATCTGTGTCCTACCTACAGGTTGCAGGTATGCTGGCTCTGCCTGCTAACTGCTCAGATTCGTTCAGCAGGTCGGCAGATTCGTGCTAGACAGGCACATTTTTTCTCCTTTTAGCCCCATTTCTCCTCTTCTTTCGCACTCCTTCCCCATACGCCACGGCAAAACTGTATTCTGAGCCTCTTTCTCTCTCCCCGTGACATCTTCATTGCTGCTTCGTTAAGCAGCGCGCCATCGGTGCATCTCATTACAGCTTCTCTCCTGGCTCACTGCGTTGATGCTAAGATGCAGCTACAAGCTGGTTAGCAAAATGCTAGTCTGGGTTTTAATCCTTCCTTCCCTTCGCAAGAGGAGGAGGTAATCTCTTTGGCGCCATCCTAAAGAAAACCCGTATTTTATCTATTACCCTCCCTGGCCCACCAACCCGAAATGCGCTGGGGAGGCGTAGTGTGGGATGTGATGTATTTATTTACCTAGTTGTTTAGCGTAAAAGGCCAGGGGCATACCTCCTATGGAATTGGTGTTTTAAGACAATTTCAGCTGATTTTATGTACGTGCCTTCAACTGACCTTGAAGAAGCACTGAAGTTAATGAAAGCGTGCTTCAATTCCATGATTGTTAGGGGATGGAAAGGCCATGCTGTGATAGATATCCTCCGTGACATATAACTGCAGTTGTTACTGGTAGGGAGGGGCCGTGATTTAAATACTAGCTGGTTTCCAGTGGGGTTTCCTGGGTTGGGAATACCTTTGGTTCATTTTTAAGTGAAAGGAGGGATACAACGGCAGATACGATAGGAGCACATAAATCAGTGCCAGAGCACAAAACAGGCGTATTCAGAACCTCCTCTGTAGCCATGGAAAGGGAAATAAGAAGCCCGATGACCTCTCTCCAGAGCAGCCCGAGCCTTACAAAACGTGTGTGAATTTTTAGGGTGGACGGGGCTTGGGGTGTTGCCGGTCCCTTCCACTCCACCCGCTGCCCCCTGCCAATTCCAGCCCTCCCTGCCACGCTCCGCCAGAGCATCAGGCAGCTGCGAGGCTGCATCTGCTCTCTGTTTTCCACACAATTAAGGCAAAGAGAGGAAAAAAAAAATACAAATAAGTCGCATCGCTCTGACGCTGAGTTCTGTGAGGATTTTTGTCTGAATTGTATGATTCTGCAGGAGCTCGCTGCAAGATTTTGTCTTTTTGGTTTTTTTTAAAGGTGATTCGGCAGCATATTTTTTTTTATTACTGTTTTTTAATATTGGTGGCCCTATTTATTTTTATTTTGTAAACGCACGGATTATTTTCCGCCTCGCACGGGTCGCTTTTTTGGTTTGGGGCCGGAAGGTGTGAAAGAAGAAGTGGAGGAGGAGAAATGCGTGTCATAGCAGATACAGCCAAGGCAAATCAGTAGCTAAATTGTAAGGGGCTATAAGAGAAGGCTGTGGCTCCTCTTGCATTAATTGAAATACAGCACACAGTATGCCCAGCTTGCCGACGCAAAACTCATTAAAATTTTCATTATTCTATTATTTATATTGTAGTTGTGACTGGAGGTCCCAGTCAGGAACGCAGACCAATTTGTCCTCATAAAAGGAGTAGGGAAATGATATTACTATTATTGTATTTATAACGACACGGACTTGGCGCACGGTCAGGCTGGCACCACCAAGGCAGCACCCTGACAGGGGGCTCCGGGGACAGCAAAAATAAATGGATGTGACTGATGGTAGAAGACACAGTCTCTTTGCAGAGAGAACATTCAGGCAAGAGTATTTCACCCCGAGATGAGAAATGGGCAGTGAAAGCCATGGACGGACAGGGGGATGACATGGCCGTGTACCTTTTGCAGGACTTCGTTGCATACTCATCATAACAGAAGTAGCTTTCACGTTGAAGAATAAAATGAAAGGGTTGGGATTAAATCTGAAGGCCGGCGTAAAAGAATGGCAAAGGAAAAATGATAACTGCTTGGGAAGAAAACAGTCATTTCTGTTTTGTTTTCATAGAATGGGTAGAGCTGGAAGGGATCTTAAAGATCATTGAGTTCCAACCCTCCTGCCCTGGGCAGGGACACCTCCCACCACACCAGGTTGCTCCAAGCCCCATCCAGCCTGGCCTTGAAACCCTCCAGGGATGGGGCAGCCGCAGCTTCTCTGGGCAACCTGGGCCAGTAGTGCAGAGATATAATTCAATTTCTCCAAAAAAATATTTCCATAGGATTTTGAAATGTGATCGTTTTGGTTTCAGGTGGGAATGATGGGGTTTGTAATACCTATCTCAATATGTCCTTTCTTTCTTCTTCCCTTCTTTCTTCTTCAGGTTACCTGTGCAAATTTAACAAATGGAGGAAAAACAGAAGTTCTAAAATCAGGAAGCTCCAAATCCACGCTAAAGCACATATGGACAGAAAGTAGCAAAGACTTGTCCATCAGCCGACTGCTGTCACAGACTTTCCGTGGAAAGGAAAACGATACAGATTTGGACCTGCGATACGATGCCCCAGAAACTTATTCCGAGCAAGATCTCTGGGACTGGCTGAGGAACTCCACGGACCTGCAAGAGCCTCGGCCCAGAGCAAAGAGGCGGCCCATCGTCAAGACTGGAAAATTTAAGAAAATGTTTGGCTGGGGCGATTTTCACTCCAACATCAAGACTGTGAAGCTAAACCTGTTAATAACGGGGAAAATCGTTGACCACGGCAATGGGACGTTTAGCGTTTACTTCAGGCATAACTCCACTGGTCAAGGGAATGTATCTGTGAGCCTAGTGCCCCCTACCAAAATAGTGGAATTTGACTTGGCACAACAGACGGTGATTGATGCCAAAGATTCGAAGTCCTTTAACTGTCGAATCGAGTATGAAAAGGTTGACAAGGCTACCAAGAACACACTCTGCAACTATGACCCTTCAAAAACCTGTTATCAGGAGCAGACCCAGAGCCACGTGTCGTGGCTCTGCTCCAAGCCCTTTAAAGTAATCTGTATTTACATTTCCTTTTATAGTACAGATTATAAACTAGTACAGAAGGTGTGTCCTGATTACAACTACCACAGCGACACACCCTACTTCCCATCGGGGTGAGGACCCACTTGTGGCTGAGACTGAAGCCTGGGGAATCAAAGAGGTCGTATGAGACAGGGCTGTAACCTCGAGGAGGAAAGCCACATCTATTGCCTGGAACGTGTCTACCCGCTGCTGCTGCTGTCCAATGGCTGCGAATATGTTAGTGGAAAGCAATCTCATGTAATTTTTTTTTTTTTTTTTAAATTTTTTTTATGATTATTTTTTTGCCCAGTCAGCTCCATGTATCAATCTAGTTGTAAATCACTGTGGATTTGAAATAAAACCACACGCGCGCGCGCACCCCCCCAGAGACGCACACTCTTTCCAGCTGACGTCTGTTGGGAGTCCTGTTAAGAGAGCTTTCCTTGTCTGATATCTGAGGTTTCGGGATAACCTATCATCAAGCGAAATGGATTAACTAGACAGAGGATGGTTTCTAACGCAGACTGTTACGGAAATCTCTTTGAAAGTCCTTTGAGTACACGCCAATTGATAATCCCCCACTCATGCATTCTACTGCTTGGAGTAGCTGTACTGGTAAATAACACTGTAGGAGTAAATACTTGTGGAAACGGGAAAAAATGTGTGTCTAGAGTTCAGTATTCCTTATTATATGAACACAGCGAAGCATCGTGACTTTTTTCCAGCATACAGTAGGCACATTCGAGGCGGTGTTGGGTGGCTTTTTTTTCCGTGGAGCAAGCCTGTTCCTAGTAAAGATGGGCAAACATTTGGAATTTACATGTGGGCAGACGTTCTGGTTTCACGTTTCTCTGACTCTTTAAGCTCTGATTCTTTAAACCTGGTTGAGTTTAGGCCAGCTAAGCTACTAAAAAACTCTCCCACTGATCTCTAAGAAGGAAAATGCCTGGTGGAGAACATGTAAGTTATAAGTGGCTGTCTTATCTTTATTACAAAATATTGTAACAAATTCAATATCCTAGTCTTCATTTGTATGAATGGTTTGTATTGTACATAATTTAACCGGTGTTATTTGAGCTGCTTATTAATATTAACTTGTAATTGTCTCTCTGCTTGTTATTGGTTAAAAACAATCAAGGAAATGAGGAATCCATTTTATCAATGTAGCTGTAAACTCCATTAAAAGACAGAACTATGTACAAAGCATTTATTCAGCTAAAGTATTGTTGAGAGCTATACATATACAACATTACAGTCTGTCTGTATTTAGATATTTTATTTCCAGAGGAAAAAAAAAAAAAAAAAGCAACTGTACATAAAAATAAAAAAACTTAAAGTTGAGTTTCAATATGTGCTGTGTAGATAGTAGTTTAAATGGTTCTGACAAGTGGGTAACACCCCGAGTCTGACACGGCTTCCAGTCTTGTCTCTGCACCTGTACATATCTATACATATATTTATAAATCTCTGTGTGTGCCTGTCTGTGCGTGTATATGTACATGTGGGTGCGTGGGTGTGCAAACACATATATGGAGGGTACCTAAACATTTCTCGGGCCCTATTCCTGGCAAGCAGATCTCATGGCTGAAGGATCTTGCTAACTTGAAGAGACACCTCAACTCGGATAAGGAGCTACAGGAGCGGGGCTTTCTTTAAAGTGTTTAACTATCATTTAGAAGTGGGGGAACACGGAGCCACTCTCTGTGTACACAGGCCTGCTTTTGCCTTAATTCTAGCCTCCTCTGAGGCACCGATCTCTTTATGGAATGAAGAGATCCCTTTCTATGGTACGAGGGAATTTTCTTCCTAGAAACAAAAAGCTCATAGCTTTTATATTATTTTTTTGTGTGTGTGTATAGTGGCATACTTCACCCCCAGCTTTGAGATAACCAGCGAGTTATAACGAGTCCATACCTAAAAGAAGGCTGCCCAAAGAAGAACTCGGTATTTCATCTCATATCTTTCAGAATTATCATTCCTGGCAGTGCTGCCTTCCCCCTTCCACCCTCACCCCCAGGTTCTGTGGTCTCGTGTCAAAGCTGTCAACGCAGCTACGGGTCAGCTTCTAAATACGCGCAGCGTCATGAACCACTTCTCCAAAGTCCCAGTAACCACTAATGTTTCAAGAAGAGAGAAGTTTGAAACAACTTCCAGTTGTGGACCTCTCTTGCTGAAATGGTGCAGAACCTAAATGAGAATGAAACAAAGCAGATGGATAATGTTATCGATCAGTCAATGTTTTCCCATTCCTGTATGAATAGGAGAGGAGAATTCTGTATTATTATTGCTTTGGCTCCTTTGAACAGATGTGCTTGTGGGAATCTCTTCATTATAGATGACATTTCCCAGGACAACCTCATGACCCCACACCCTGGGCAGATTTGGTGAAAGAAATGGTCCAAACCATACAGTCCAGGTTCTGATCTCGTTCAGGAATATGCTGAGATATAATTCTTTAACTATTTTCTTTTACAGGAATTGTGATTATACTGGTAGTGTTTGCTCATTTGTGCTCAATAGAAAGTAACTGTTCTGAATATAAACCATAAATTTGTGCTGTGACCAAGAATAAAATCTTGGCTCTGTTAAACTCAATGGGGATTTTGCTATTGAGTTCAATATGAATTCCCATTTAATAGTATGTAGAATTCCAGTGGTAAATATAATTAGAGATATTAGCAGTCTGTATAATGAGTGAGCATTACACGCTTTGCATTCTCATTTATGTTTCTGAACAATGGATGTGGAAGACTATTACTGTCATGGTTTTATTATTTCCTTTCATTTTTAAAACTTCCCATAAATATATGAGGTATATACGTTCTGTTCATGTATGTATGCTTATCAATTTTTCCAGTAAGTAAATTCAAAAGGAATTGTTCCTCATGCAATGGTTTTGATCCTTTTAATTGTGGTAGTTGGCAATTTATCTGCCTCTGTCACAGTCAGTTGTATCATATTTTAGTCTTAAGACACTGAAGGACTCACTATTCTTGATAAACGCTCTTGATTTTGAACTTGGAAGAATTCTTCTAGTAATCTGGTTGTGAAACAGTGGTCTAGCATCAATATATATATATAATGTGTAACTTAGATGTGAGTTCATTGGATTTCATTCAACCTCTTGGGGAAGCATCTTGCGTTTGCTAACTTTGTTAAAGAATGTGTTTGGTTCTGCCATTTGAAAAAGGAATTTAACGAACGTGAAGGCGTTAGTTCAGTTAACCATCGCATGTGTGGGTGTCTGGGTCTTGCACACGAGCAATGCCTTAATGGAGTGCTAGGCCAGTGCTACCTCACTAGAACTCACTAATTCTAGACATATTAAAGATGTATCTCTAAAGTTATATTTATAGAATTAAAGCAGGTTGAGCTATGTATTTGGAAGAAATGAAGAGACTGGTTTTGTTCACTTTTTTCCCCTCTTTTTTTTTAAAAAAAACATTTAAAGCCTGATTTGTGTTTTATTTTCACTACATAGAAAAGCCACAAATAGGGATATTTTCATGAAACCCATTTTTTCCTGGTGCAAAAATACATGGATTGAGCAAAGATCAATGGATTAAACTTGCCTTGGATGGGTCAGTGATAGAAGACATGCGTCAGCTTCTGTGATTTTGAAAACAGGAATTCAAGATATAGGAAAAAGGTGGTTTTGCATCATTAAAATCACTGATCTAAACATTGGTGGAAAGCTGGAAGACTTTTACCTGTTAGTTGTATGAAAATACTTTAGCATGGGACAGAAAATGTACTTTCTTCTCACCTTACGAAGTCAGTCATAAAGTTTTAGCCCTTTCTCCCCTGGTCCCACACTTGCACGGGTAGTAAGCAAACTAATAAATTCATCTTTACAAACCCCTTGGCTTTCAAAGTTTTACTGACTTAAAAAGTACAGTGTCTGAAAGTGTTGAAGTTTATTCAACTTATTTACAAAGAACTAAGAAACCAAGCCTTGTAGTTCCAAGCCTTGTAGTGTCAGGTGCATATTAGCATGGAGATTTAATAAATACTACTCAAAGGGTTTGGGCGAAGGGCAATTTTACAGTGATGAGATCGTTACATCCTTATGCACTCCCCGAGTCCTGTAATGTAACCTGGAATCCTGCAGGAATGCCATAAATGACTCTGAAAAGGATGCGTTAGAGAATTGTGGAGGATTACAAAATATCTGCTACTTTTACAGCAAAACTGACCTAAAGCTCAGGCCTCTGATCTAAAGGATTTGTCTTCCCCAGGAGACCCTGAACTTGTGTTCTCAGCGTTGTGTTCTGTATCCTGCTGTTGGAGGAGCCACGTAGTACAGAAGTGCATACAACACCTTTTCAGAAATAGTTTTAATGCCAGGAATTCCCAGTTTTCAAGACAGCCCACTCCAGAGTTCTTGTCAATAATGTATTTATACATTATATGTCAATTATATGTCAATTTATACACTATATGTCAATAATGTATTTATACATTTCAGGCACGTTGTGTATAGAATTAAGCATTTGCTTAAAAATATACGCAATTCACAGTATTATTTTCCATACTTATATATACATTAATGAAATACAAAGATTCCTGACCCTATGAAAAACTTTTGATTCTACTGTATCAGTCTGGAATCCATGAGAAATGAAACAACTTTGTGCGTGTATTAGAAGATTGAAACCTTGATCGCCATTTATGCTCAACTCCTTTGAGGAGTTACCCTGTTGCTGCTTTAATGGATGAATAGGAATACTATTTCCAAAAACATTTTGACAGTGAAAGCACATACTAGTGCCTAAAAACCAGCCTCTTTCTCTTTTTCCAGATTTGGCAGAGGCATAAATAACACGAGACACTCAGTTCCTCATCTAGGTCACAGTGAATCTAAAATGAGATGCAAAAGCCTACTTAGAAACAGGTAACCTGAGGAAAAATGAGGTCACTTATTGTCTAGGAATAAAAAAAACCTATACTGATTTCTACGGTATTCAGCAGCTATACTTGTGGTGAAATTTAGTCTGTCCTATCTCTGAAGTATCTTCGAATTTCTTGAATGGAAGTAGAAATTTGATCAGCCATAGAGCCAGCAGGTCTTGAGTTTTCTGGAATTTTCTTTGTGAGGAAGTTTTAACAATTGCAAGGTACTCCCTCCCGTGCCAGATGCTCTGGACTCTGTTCTACTGACTACGCTGAGAATCCAGAACTCTTACTGCTGATGGTGAACAAAACAGGAATAATAGGGCTTGACCGGCAGGGACTGCAGAGGTCTTGCACTCACCACACTTTTATTTGCTTGGGATCTTTTTGGTTTTGTTTCTATTTCTGGTTGGTTTTTGGTTGGTGATTTGGAGGTTTTTTGTTGTCGTTGCTCTTTGGTTTGGGTTTGTTTAAATCTAGGGAGATAGGAAAGGCATTTACTTAGCAATTGTTCCTTTTAAGCTTCCAGGTGTGAAGTTTGCTCACGAGCTGTATGAGCCAGACTGACACACAGGTGTGTGACATTAAGCAGACTGGTCTTTATTTTGCCAGTGGGTGATGCCCCTTTAATAATGTGGCCAGTCAGTAGCAACTGAAGAGATTCTCAGGTGTATTTTCCATGACCTAAGAGCAATTAATGAAAACTTTTAGCTGGTGAGCTTCAGTAAGTTAGCTTTAGCCCTTGGGTAGAGGAGTAATCATCACTGTTGGGTAGTTGATGCAAACTTCCAGCTGTTTTTCTTCTCAAGAGCTCACCAGGATTCTTCCAGGACCTATTCTCCAGACAGCATCTCCTCTGTGTATGAGTCTCTCCCCAGAGACTATTTGGCCACCATTTCTTTAATCAAAAATATTAGCATGAGAAACATTTTATTAAGTCATCTCTCCCTTTTCCAAGAAAGTATTTTCTCAAATTTTTTCTACCATTGTTCTACAAGTGTTGAGAAAGTTCCCTGCAGACTCTGCTGTGACTGAAGTTAGACCCCTGGGAGGTTTTCCTCATGTTAAAGTAAAAACATCCCTTTCATTTATTCATGGGAATCTTACAGATTTTCCCCATTTAGATAATTTTACTACTTACTGTTTATTAATTTGATTATGATATAAGTATTACCTGTAAAGTTTCCTTTTATTAACTGTGTTGGTCTGTTCAGAACAATTCCCATTTCCTCAGTCTCTCTCTCAGTTAAACACTACAAATGAGTGCAATAGTTTAGATGGAATCCCAATGATAAAGGGTCTCATCACCTTTCTCTAACGAATTTCCTTTGTGTTCACAGTTACAATGATCTCTTTCAGGTTTCAAACTGCAAAAAAAATTTGCTTCTGAGTTCTCCACTGTTATTTCTAACTCAAATGGCAAGCCTTAATTATAGTGTTTCTCATTTACCATTTTAATTTTGAAGTATCAGTTTTCAGACATCTCAGTAGCTGCTTTCCTACCCCACTTTTTTCTGCAGCTCTACCTTTTTAGGCCCATTTTAATACACTTCTAACCTCACAGATGTAAAAATCACCCGTGAACTTTGGTAGCAAATTACTTAAGCCTACTTTTAGGTTGCTACTGTGATGTCCATACAAGAAATAGTTTATTGTTCTTTTCTGACTTATTTCAGGTCTGTCTTTTTCCCTCTTTGATGTGCTTTTTCTTAGTCTACCCCTTGCTTGAAGTCGTTTTGCCTGTTTCAGATCACGTTCGAGTAGTGCTCCGCAGTAATGTCTTCTACACAGAGGAGCAGATGAGATATATAATTTCGTATTTTACTGAAATCGAACTGGTTGGATGATTGCATGAATTCATTTAGAAATAGTAACTAAAAGTGGTAGTGGTGTTGATAATTAATCCTCAGGTAAAGATTTAAGTCTGCCATTAAAAAGTAAGTAGATATTTGACTCATAGGGCTGGGGACCGATGTAAAGAAAGTTGTTGCCTTTGTCTAAATACCACTGAAAGGCAAAATGATTTGTTTGGAAGTAGAACAAATCAATAATAGAATTTCACAGTATTTCTAGTAAATTCACACTATTTCATTTAGTTCCTGTTCCTATTTCTTCTATAGGTAGTGGGCTAATAGATGTTTGAAATTGCCTGCCTGCGGGCTTCTATTCCTCCCATTTCCTCTCAATCTCCCCCAGATATTACCAACATTGTTTTTTAAAAGGCTTTACATTGTGTTCCCTTTGCTACACTTACGTGGCTCAGAACATCTGATGGCTAGTTGCCAGGAGAAGGCAAATAACTTGCTGTTATCATAATTTCCCCTTTGACGTTCTGAATTTGCAGATTCCCAGATCTTTTCCTTCACGCAGTCGGCATCTTTTAAATTTATTCTCCACCCTTTCCCTAGCAGGTACGGATTTTTCGTCTCCCAGTTTTAGATCTCTTCTGTCTGCTGTCCTTGTGGAAGAGAAATGCGGTCAACTCAATCACTTCTTTTTGTTTTCTTTTTTTTTTTATTTTTTCTGGGTCCTAATATAAGGTGTGTTGAACGCAATATAACACGCAAGTTACAAATTTGGTGTAGAACCTGTTCAGTGGTGCAAATTATATATGGATATATAAAATTATATATTAAATAGATATAATATAAATTCATATATTATCTTATATATTTACCTCNACATAGAATGTCAATTAAGCAATCAAATGCAAATGAATAATAAGAGATAAAAATATGTGCATAATTTTGCATACAATTGTCAACATGTTCATTTGTTATTCTTTTTGATGGTAAGTATGATATTATAATCTTTTTTATATGGAGGAGGTGAGGAAGATAAGTTAGATGAGACACTGAAAAGTGGGCAGTAAGTGATCAGCCAGAAAATTAGAGTCCCCCTAACCTACTCTCAGGCTTCAATCAATAGATATTGCTGCCCCGCAGCTAATTGCAAAGAATTTATTTGAGCCAAATACAGGCCACTGGAAGGGCTACGTTTTTAGCTTGACTGCTATAGGCATAAAGAGATTGGTGACAGGGAGTTGCAAAGCTGTCTGATTCTGAGCTCCTGCCCAGAAGGGGGTTCAAGAATGCTTAGACCACACTTGAAGATGTTTGTGTAAACTATGAATTGTTTTAAGGACTCTCCAGTGTGCTTGATTCCTTGTTCTCAAGGTAATCTGGCCCCAAACCCAGCCAGTATTTCTCAAGCCATATATTCTTATGCCCTTGCCCCAAAGGAAGCTGCTCTTGAGGTCTCTGTTTCTCCTAGAACTGGCACATCTTGATGTCAGGAATTAAAATAATAAACCCATCTCTCCTTGCTGCCGTGGTTGACCTGCTTTTGTACCCCTCAGCTTGGTATACATCAACACTTCCAAAGTGCTAGGATTGAAAACAGCCCTTACAAATCATAGAACAGTTAGAGTTGGAAGGGACCTTAAAGCTCATCAAGGTCCAAACCCCTACCCTGGGCAGGGACACCTCCCACCAGACCAGGTGTCTCAAATTAAGCAATTAATTCCTTCCAAATCCCCTTTCACTGCATAAAGCAGCAGGAGGTTCTTTTGCAGCACTCATCTATGTCTCTGAAGGCTGTTAGGAGACTCAGCTGTAAGCTGCAGTTTCTAGATGAAGCAGTCTCAGTTCTTTTGGAATGTTTGCCAGCGTTCCTGCGACTGCTCTATAACCTGCCTACCCTTTCAAGTGTGGAACCCTGAAGAAAAGAGACTCTTCCAGCTGATGTCCTACCAACAGTGAGTAGAGCAGGGTATGAATAATTGTCTTCTTTTTTCTTTCTATACATTAGTAACAACATTGTATGTAATACTGATATCGTAGTTATGTTCCATCGTTTGTCTCTGACTGGGCTCGTTACGCTGCCTGTAACTTGCTTATGCAGCAACGCTGTCTAACCTGCGACTCCACATTATTTGTGTATTTGATTTTTACTATTTTCCTGCCTAAGGGAGCATTTACACTGGCGAATGGCAGTCAGACAGGATGCAAATTTACAGCAGGCTGGCTTCTCTCTGCCAGTCTCCCCCGTGGATGCTCGTAGCCCAGGCTAATGCCGTCTCCGTGCAGCACGTGGAGGAGACAGCATCACACGGAGCTTTACTTACCGCTTCGCAAGCCTGTCAGCATGAAAAGTTACTAGGCAGCAGCAAGCGTGCTGTAAATTCATGCTTTAATTTGCTTTACTAACCTGCTTGTGCAGGCAAGCCCCCAGTGTAGTTCCCTGCACTTGTCTCTATTGAATTTCCCGGTATCGATTTCAGACCGTTCCTCCCATTTATCAAGATGATTTTGGTATTCAATAATGTATCTCTCTCCTTCCTTTTCCCCTTTCGAAGTTACAACATCAGCTCTTCGTAATCTTTAACGATCCTGTAAATCATTGCGAGATGGCACAGGTGAGGTCTTAGCGCTGCCAGAATAACCAGGGTGGCACCTTTACAAGTTACAGATTTTAGAGGATTACAATCACTCAACTTCAAAAAAGAAACCACCAAAACCAAACGTTTATGTGGGGACCAAACAGAAAACTCACCAGATTATTCACCAGAAGAGATAACTTTCATGTGTGGAGGGAATGAGATACTTTTATAACTTGTCTGCTCTTGGGCAGGAAGGAAGCTCATAAACTTTAAACTCTGAGTACTTTTTTTGGTGTGCAAAGTCCAGGCAGAAAAATGTTTCTCTTGGAACTAGTGACTGTTATTAAAGTCCTTCCCATATGAATGAGTGGAATGATACCCCAGTTGAGGATATTTGTGGTCTCCTTGGGATTTATCCTCTTGGTTCCTAATGGGTGAGGGGCAGCCCTTGCCCTTGCCCTTGCCCTGTTGCTAGATACAGTCTGGATCAGAGGTTCCAGTCTGGGGCAATGGGTTTTGTGTAACCCTGAAAGACAAGCTCACATATGTTTTAATGGGCACCACAGGCCTATGGGAAGCTATGCAAGGTTAACATTACCCGTTAATACTACCTGCTCATCAAGACAAGGATTTTAACCTCTATAAGTGCTATTTGATTTTGATCACCCTTCAGTTCTGGTCATTTTGTTACTTCTGAATCACTGAATTTGGTTCTTTTCTATAAAATTTTAACTGCAAATATTTGGAGGACAAAATCACCTACAGCTAGCCTTTAGACTGTTTTACTATTAGCTGCCAGCTCTCTGTTCACCTCTGTTTCTGATGTGACTATTATAACATGTGGCGTAGCTTCTTGTGAAAACAAAGGTTCTCTTTGGCTACCTGCTGGCAGAGACAGATTGGCCAGAGCTCCAGTCAGAATGAACATGAAGATGAAGCTGTATAGTTGCATTAAGTCTTCTGAGCTAATAAAACTCTGTGGTAGGTTTACATGTGAGAACATTTAAAGGAATTCTTTCCCATGAGGGTGGTGAGACCCTGGCCCAGGTTGCCCAGAGAAGCTGTGGCTGCCCCATCCCTGGAGGGGTTCAAGGCCAGGTTGAGGGGGCTTGGAGCAACCTGGGGTGGTGGGAGGTGTCCCTGCCCAGGGCAGGGGGTTGGAACTCAATGTTTTTTAAGGTCTCTTCCAACTCTCACCATTCTATGATTCTATGGACATTGTTGAGGTGATGCTGCTGCACAGCTTTTGGTCTGAAAGGAAGCAAGTTCACAGGACAGTAAAAGTCAGTTGGAGCAGATTTGTGCAGCCTGGGCTGGAACTGAGGAAGTTATTTCGTTTAACACCAGTTTAATTTCTGCACATCACTGATAAAAGAAGTTTTCTGTTTCTTCTTCTCGTGGCCTGTTGTCTCCGGCCACTCAGCATTATTTTTTTCTCTGAATCCAGTCTCATGACAGCTGCAGTACAAATTGAATCAGCTCTCAGTCCTTCAAAGAACTGAGCAAAGATTTCCCTTAAAAATACCGAGGGTTCATCCTCGCCGTTCTTGCATGAACCGTCTGGTTACACCACTTGCCTAGAAAGGGGAAGGTGTGAATTTAGGTCTCTGTTCTTCAACTGTAGCTGTCCCCACTGTAGCTGCATTTTCTTAGGCTACGATTCATATCCTTTGCTGTTCTATGTGCCCAGAAAAACTCTACTGGATTGAACACCTCCAAGGATCCAGGAAAAGAAATGTCTCAGGCTTAGGCATATGTTAGGCATTCAAACGTTCCTTGTGGCCAGTACTTAAGCAGAGTAGGAGCTTTCAAGTGTCCTGGAACTTTTTTTTTTTTTTGTTAAAAATTGTGAGAAGTGTAGATTTTACCACCTTGCCTGATAGACAACAGCTGAACAAGGACAATTTTGGCCTGAAGTTTTTTTGCAGAAGTGGGTCTGGCTATACAAGGTGAATATGTTAACAGTCAACAGTTAAGCAAGAATTTTGTGAAGCTTTGGGTTCAGTGTCATAAGGACAAGCTTGATTGGCTTCAAGATGCATTTGTCCTTCTGTGAACCTAATCTCTACAGCTTAATTAAACAGGAAAGACCATTTACATGGCGATGGAGGGCAGCGTCTCTCTCTCTATTTACTTGTTCACTGATTAGTCAATATGCACAGAGTTTATTTGCAGTGTTGTTCACTATTAGAACAAAAATACCAATTATTCTCAGTTGCCTCACAGCCTGACCAGCGTAAACTGGCTCATTTCCTGCAGTCATCCTGTCAGAGGTGTGTCATTCTGCTCTTCAATTGTTTATACTTCTGTTGTTATTAATCCTGTTAACCATAAGCGCCAGTAAGGGCGAGGTGGAACCTTGCATTTCCAAGGACTATGTCAATGGAAGGAGGCAAAGGCTGCTGAGCAGCTCTTCCGTGCGGCACCGCATCAGCTCTTGCATCCACGTAGCCTCTTGTCACTCGGCGCTGCTTCCCGCTGTTCAAGGAAGGAGGATAGAGCCATCTCCTTCTCCTACTCCTGATTCTTTCTGCGTGTCCCATGTGAAGATCCCCACACTTCCCTCCGCCCCATCCACTGCTACACTAGACAATTACCTAAGGGCCTTTATCGCCCATATTCCACTTGAAGCAAAGCCATTCTGCTGAGACATGACAACATTTCTCCATCTACAATTACAGGTCGTTGTTTTGAAGTTTCTGAAAAGAGCTGTTGAAGAACATCGTTATCGCCAATCTTTTCTTTGTAAGTTTGAACTCTCGAATGCCCTCACTGTATTGAAAAAAATCATGTACGGACAATCTGACTCATGAAGAGTAGTTTGGAAGGTCTGTGGACTGAAAAGAAATTGCTGGTTATGAGGGATTTGACTGTAAACTCTGTCTGTCTGCCAATCCTTTGAAGTAACCTAACTGGACATCATCCGCAAATGGGTACGGTGCGTTTGATTTAAGAGCTGATGTTTTCTTTTGGGCATTATTTTCAACTCTGGAATGAGAGATCCCTCTCTAGCATTTTGCTGTTCAGGCAAGTCACATTGCATCATTTTCACAGAGGTCATACTTGTATCGTTTTCACAGAGGTCATACGTACAAGGTCAAATTTACACCCTGAGGGAGTCGAGTTTTCTAAGCGTTCACATCGGGTCAGTTTTGGGTCTGTATTTCCTGTCACTCTTTGCTTAAATAAAAACACTGACATGATTTGAAGTTTGGAGAAGTTTTGGTTTTGGAGAAGTGTCTGACTTTTTGTGTGATACCTAACTTCAAGCCCACTGAAACCTGTGACAAGATTCTGGAGTCACTGGATTTTCCGACAGGATTTTAGTAAATCCTCCCACAAACCAAAGTCGTCACAGGTGTAACAGTCTCACTGACTGACAGTACTGAATCTTCTCACTGGGATGGACAAGACAGCCCAATCACTCTTTCCTTTCTCTTTTTGAGAGGCAAGATCTATATTACTTCGTGGCTTGTCTTCCTCGTCTTCAAAACCCAACACCTCTTCATCCCCCTCCCCGGGAACATAAAGAGTGTGGTCTTGATAGTGACCAGTCCTGCAAAATGTTCTGTGTCCCTTCAGACCATTGCAAGAAGAGGAATGGAGCTATTGATTTTTGACGTCTGTCAGACCATTATTTATTTGTTGCTTGCTATTAATTACTATTTAGGTGGTGGGATCCGTGATCTCAGCCATTGTGAAGCCAAAAAAATAGGTGGCTAAACTGAGATGGGAGCTTGAAAACGTGTATTATAGATAACAAAAAGGAAGGTTAGGGAGGAACAGGAGGAGAAGTAGATATAGTACCTAAAAACTATATAAATGCTGCTGCACCCTATTGCTAGGACAAAATGTGTATCTAATAATTATGCTCTGAACTATCTCATCAAACACCGTATACCTTGTGGGCTTGTAAAATGAAAGCCTTAAGGATAAGCATAGGGGGTATACAGTAAAGCAACGCTCAAGGGAAGAGCAATAGCATAATTGTGAAACAGAAATCCAGTGTAAGAACAAGACAGAAAAACAGATAGTAAAAACAGAAATCAAAAAGATTGCTGTACTGTGCTCCATCGTATATAGCGGATAGACCCTTGGTTTTAAGACTCTTGGTTTCCACATCTATTGTCTGTACCCCTTCACCTGGCAGGTTTTCCTGTCCTGAGAGGAAGACACATCTCAGTGTGTCACATTTATTTATTATTTTTTTCCTGTGTATCTTAATTACTAAATGGCCTCATCTTCTGTTGAGTGGAAGCTAAATTTGGCTTTGCTTGATTCTCTCTACCCCAGTACATGGTGCTCTTCTGAAATCCTTTCCATAGAATCATAGAATGGTTAGAGTTGGAAGAATGGTTAGAGTTTTTAAGATGCTTAACCATATCCTTGCATCTAGCTAACACGTGGAGTTAACATTGCCAACAAAGACTCTTAAAGGCCACCTCAAGGTTAGAGCACAACCGTTCTCAGGAATTATCTACATGGCCAGAGGCTGCCACTCGCACACAACCCTTCCCAGTCCTCTGAGCTGGTCAGAGTGGCTTGTACCAATAAATCCACTTGGGAAGGAAGGACGGTGAGCAGGATCTAAATGACCAGTCTAAAAGGTCTCATCTAGCTTTGATTGACTCTGGCGCTGGTACAGAGCAGTCACCCCCTGCCCATGGAGATAGGACATAAATCTTAAGAAGTTGACCATGAAGGATTTATTGAAGAATGGAACTTGCAGCTTCATCTTCTGGGGCACCTTCTGGCAACTTCCAGTGATGTGTCATTACCCAAGTGAGATACTAAACGGTCTCATTGCCTCAATTGCATCTAGCCCATAGGGAGTAAAGAATCCTTCACTACCTGAGAGGACTTGGGGATATTTTATTTTTTTTTTTCAGATCAGATATCTGCTACCAGACCCGCTCTCCTTATTGACAGACAGAAGCTGCGTGAATTGATAAGCAACTTCTGTATCTACGAGCTGCTGGATATTTTGCTTCACTGACTACTTGAGTTATACTTGGCTAATTTGGCACATATCATGTAGAAAACACAGTAAACTGCTCACTCATGGTTTTTGCTAGATTGGAGGGTTGTTTTTTTTCAAAGCAATGTAATTTTCTTTTCTGAATTCCTTTTACTTACAGTAAACTTGCTGTCTATTACCCGTCGCAGTCCTTGTGATTATCTGAATTCTTAGTACATTTTGTGGCAGAAACCATTACAGAGCCTGAAAACATTTCCGTCATTTATGTATACCCAGACAACTTCAAGTGATTTCCTTCTAATGTGAGTTTTCTCTTTCACAGCCCTAAAGAATGTTCGATTTGCTTTTGACAACGTACTAATTTTAACGTGTAGTAGAAGAGCGGTCGTGAGTGAGCACACAGTCGGTGATGTAAAAGCATTCAGTGCAGCCCACGTTTGGATCTGTATCTTTGATATGCAGAGCCTAAATACTCCATTTCCATTGAAAATCCTCTTTAGGAAACGTATTTCAGTTCATTTCACACTGTGTTAATTGTGTAACACACTGTAACCATTACCTTTCACCAGCCGCAGTTGCTCATCTAATGGGAAATGATGACTTTAACAAGGAATTATTGGATCTGTTTGATCTGAGAACGCACATGTGGACAATGGGGGCTGCTGGCTGGAACATGCACCATTTTCTCCCCCTATGAGTACATAATTGAATTACAAGTCTCATTTTAGGCAGAAAAATAATGGCAGCAAGCCTCATGTTCTGGAGCTAGCCCTAACAAGTGGCAAATGTTATTTAACTTCACTAAATAAATATGGGGCTTTTAGTGTTACCACAAGGCAACTTTAAAACCTGTCGTATTTTCGAAATGCAGAGCGATAGGCAAAACTGGTTTTCATTAGAAACATTTGGGACTATTTCTTCATTAAATACCACTACAACTTGGAAATGTGATACTAGGGGTCAGCATCTCAGAGCTTTACTTACAAACAAGAGGAACACATGGAAGCATCAGAAGGTAAAGTTTGACAATTTCTAATGAGAAAGCAGTGGGTTTTTTGTCTTTTTTTCCAAGTGTGTTGCTTAATTTAAAGCTGTATCTGGATTTGTTGCTTGGAGATGTGAGAGACTTATAGTCTTGGTGTGAGATGTGTCTCATGGGAATGTGGGCCTTGACTGTACCATTGTCCACTATTTTAATCTCTTCTTTACTGACAGATTAGTAATTTTTGTTCCAGAAATTGAGAAAAAGGAGTGAAATGCTACTCTAAAATGGCTGGGGAACCTGAAGTCCAGTTTTCATAAGTCACTGAGAGATGTAGGAATTTTGGGATACCTACCCTGCCCAGCTGTGAGCAGAATCACAGAATTGCAGGGGTCGGAAGGGACCTCTGGAGATCACCCGGTCCAACCCCCTGCCAGAGCAGGGTCACCCACAGCAGGTCCCACAAGAAGGTGTCCAGGTAGGTTTGCATGTCTCCAGAGACAGAGACTCATTCACCTCTCTGGGCAGCCTGTTCTGGTGCTCTGCCACCCTCACAGGAAAGAAGTTCCTTCTCATGTTTAGATGGAACAGACGGTTCTCTTCCCTAATTGAAGTTTCTCCTATTCAGCAGCTATGCCAGTCTCAGCAGGGTTCTTAGACCAAGCAGCCATCCTGTTCTAAGAGGGTAAATACACTTACGGGAATGGATCTCACCTGATGTGACTACTTCAGGAGCTATTTCTACCTCTGTGAAACGTTCCATCACCAGCTATAGCTGTAGCCCTAAGTCTCCTTGACAGCCATTTGCTGGGGCTTTCAAAATAACTCAGCCTCCCCAAACAACAGATTGGTGCTTACATTCACCGTGCTGGCGCTGCTGCTGTTTTCACAGCTATAACTACAGCCTGAGCTCCCAGCTGCCCAATTCAGATCTGTTCATAGTCTCTTGCAACCGGGGGCTTCAGAGCAACCAAAGCCCTGCTGAACTTTCCCCACCGATTAGCTGCTCAGAGCACTGGCTGCAGCCTGGAGGCCTTGAAGATGGACTATTACAGAAGCTGGGAACATCTAGTTTGTCAATGATATATAATTCCCATGAAATGCCTAACGCTTTCTATCCTGTAAGCTCAGTAGCAGAAGGGCCAGATTAAAGTCCCTAACAGCTGGAACATCTGCATAAACAACAGCCAAGTGGCACCAGCTGTGTCTGAAAGAGGTACCGTAAAAGGGAAGAGAGATTGAGGAGTCTAATTTCCTGTAAGATCTACAGTGGGACATGTTATCTGTCTTGGTGTTATCAAATCCAGCTCCTTAGTCCTTCCACTCTCTGCTCCCACTCTTCTCACGACCTCTGTGTGGTGGATCCTGGATGCTTACACAACAACTGAATCAAATCTGCCTGGGGCCACTGAGAGCGTGTTTGATGGGCTAAGAGACACCTAAATCCTTCTAACAATGGGGCCCAGAAGATTGTGCCATCCAGCCTGGCCTTGAACACTTCCAGGGATGGGGCATCCCTGTGGGATGGGGCAAAAAAAGTACTGGATGTTTCCATGTTCAGTGAAGGCAGGATTTAGTGAAGTCAGGCTACCTCATTGTTCTCTTTCAAGGCTACTATGCTCTCTTCTGAGTGTAAAGACAATATAAAGTCATTCTGAATCCAGTAAGATACTGTATTTTCATCTGAAATTGCTATTAGTTGAATTCCTCTCTCATTCTCTGCATTGGCTTTGAGAATTGCTGCCTCTTAAAATATGCTATCAGACATGTCATTGCATTCCTGGGCAGCTTAATGGAAATATTTTTTCTAGCTTTGATTTTTCTTCATTACATTGTTATTTATTTAGCTTATGTGATGGAACACCGATAAATTGGACTTTGCTCATATTTCATATCACATTGCTTTGAATTGCAATGCTCAAACCTCCCAGTAAGCAGAAGCAAAACTGGACAGATTACATCTTTGATAAGATTAAAGTCCCCTCTTGTAAGTAATATTAAAATTGACTCTGAATATAATCAAGAATTTGTCCAGTTATCTTTAATTGATCTCCCTAGAAAGATAGTACAAACTGCAAATGAAATTGCACTGCATTACAAATCAAAGCAATAATACAAAATCAGAGAGTAAAACAAAATAGCAATTTGCACCTCACTTGGGCCTTAAAAGTTCTAACTCATCTCTAACTGACAGGAGAGGTCATCTTCTGGGTATGGAAACGGTACGTAAGGTGAGACATCCAGGACAGGACAGAATGGCATTCAATGTCAAGATGTTGAAAAATATTTTTCTTCTTTTTGGGTGTGGTTAAACTTAATAAACCCGTGAGGGAAATCTGCACAAAAAGTGTCATTTCCATACAAGTTTTTTTTAGGTGTTACCAATCACGGTGGATTTGCTGCCACCTTTATTTGAAATCAATACAGTACTCTAATTTTAGCCTCCTGCTCCATTTTCTACAAAGCAGTAGACCAGAGCCCCAGGCTCTAGCTACTAAAAAAGTTTAAAATCTGTTAGACCAGTGGCTGAGAGGTAGATGTTTGGAAAGTCCCTCAAGGCCCCTTCTTTTATGAGGTATTCAGAATCTATTCTAATGTGCTATTGAACAGATTCAGTCCTGTGGTCTTGGCAATCCTCACCTTTCTGGGTGTGATTCAAGACACGCAGTCCGTTGTGGATTCCAGGGTGGGCTGGTGGACTTGCACACGTTTGGCCAACTCTCGGTGTTCTCAGTTCATAATTTTTTATAGTTTCCACAGGACTTCTGCTCACTGGAGCGTACCAAATCTTGGGAGGCTGTCAGATGCTGCAGCTCAGTGTGCCCTTTTAATCTCTTCAACCTGGTGTTTTCCAGTTATTATTTCTTCATCTGTACCCACAGATACCTATAGAAATTATTCACACGCACTCACACAGAAGGGGTGACAACTTTTTTTTCTTCACTAAATCTTGGCTACTTGGGTAAGTGGTTATGAACAAGATGGTGAAGAGGTTTTCCTCTGCAGCCTGCTAAAAAGTGGTGAACAGGTTTATGAAATGACTTTCAGCAGTACTGGCACTTTCTGCAGGTGTTGTTTGTGCTAAACGTCTCTGGTGAAATCACTGGCAGGTTGAAATATATATTTATAAATAGTTAGAGGTGCATATTCCTGTTGATATTCCTGTGACTGCAGCTTGGTAAGTCACTATTTTGTAGGTTATGAAACAGTTGCTTCACTTATTTCATGTCTTTGTTCTATGTTGTGTGTTGGTGTACGCGTAGGTATGTGAGAGCCATAAGAAAATATGTGTAAATGCATGGTGAGATCCATTTTGATTAGTAGTACCTTTACAATGAATAAATGTCCTGTCATATTGCAAATAAGTCAAAATGCTTAAATACTTGGTGTTTAATATCATTAGTCATGATCTCTGCTCCTCAAGCACTTAAAATCCCCCAGCCCTGGTCCCCCACTGTACCAGGTATTGTGCAAACCATTAAATCATATGAATAAGACTTGCTTCTTTTGCCTGTAGTCATTATGCTGTAGTCATGACATTCTTGTAAATTTAACTGTAGAAAATATATTTTTTTTGTTCTGTTTGACCATAAAGACAGTTTTTACTGAGTCTTTGCCTGCCTAGTTGGTACGAGGTTCATATTCACATTGGATGCGCTGAGCTGACAAGTAAAATACTGCTTAAAAAATATTTCCCTCAATTTTTATTTTTTTTTTGCAGTAAAAAGAGAGTTGAGGGAGAAGTTTAGAATGGTGAGAATGGAGAGTTCTTTGTTTTTGTATGGTTATGAAAGCCATGAAATTACAGAGAGTAGCATGGCTGACAGCTGTGATTACCACACAGAAACAACAAAGAGAGCATTATAATATTATTCTGAGTCGTAGGAATGGGAGGTGAAATCCATACCTGAATGTCTCCCAGCCATCACAGGCCTGTGAAGTCCTACAACCTCCATGAGGGAAAAACTCTTTTTAGATGCGAGAAAGCGTATTTGCCCCAGTTCCTCTATGAGACCCTTCCAGGAGAATTTTGAGACAAATTGTAAACTACTTGGGCTGGTCAGATTCCTTTATAAATCTTTTCGGATTCTAATGTAAAATGATTATTCAGCAAATACAGCTTTTCCTTTCTGACTCACTAACAGAGGAGCTAACACTGATTATCCAAATCAATTCATCGTTCTTTCAAATATTATTTGAAACAAATTACTTGATATCCAAAACAATTTTCAGCCCCTACAAAATACACAGAGAAAGCAATCTCTGCCTTGAAGAGGTCAGGATCAAATCTAAGATGGGTCACAGCGAATGCAATAAACGACAAGGCAAGGAGAAGGAAAAATTGAAAGGGTAGGGGTGAAAAAGTTTAATAGCTTCACGGCTTGCCACACACACGCACGCCCCGAGCTTGGCAGCTACAAATCGTGTGGGAGTTTTGCCTTGTTTTACGTGCCCAGCGAGAAGGTTCAGCTCGTGTCAGTATGTAAGCGGGGTGACGCAGGGGAAAGTTCTACACGTCAACCCAGAGGGTTCCGGATGCCAGGAAGGGGTTTCCTCCCTTGCGCCCAGCAGGTGCAGTTGGTTTTCTGTTTGCTTTGTTGGTAAAGCATCTGACTAAACGAAGCCCCCTAAAAATTCTCTGTGTTACCATCCAGTATAAATTATAGAATTTACTTAATGCTGTAGAAGAACTTTTAGTTTTTGCTCTGCATTTTGCTAAGCGACTTTGGTTTTGACATTGTTAATATCACAGTGCACAAACCCACAGCCCAGGGCAGTTCCTGTGCTTCTCTCCGTTCCCATATTTAAAATGTGTTAGGGTTTATTCTTCAAGACCTATATGATGAGTGAAGATTTTCCATTCCAAGCATACTGGATCCGTTTTGTATCTTTAGTATGTCCATATTTTGGTATATTTGTATATTTTTTTTATATATTTTTAGTATGTCCATTATGTCCATACATTTAGAAAGAATATTCCACTTCTACTTGAAAATCTAGAATTTCAGTGAACCGTTTGGAGAAGGATGACTTGCTGTCAAAGAAACTTTCAAAGTGAGTGATGCCGTTTTTATTTTGCGTGTTAATCTCATCCTTCATCAGAAAGCTGAAAGCGTATATTAGATTAAAGAAGATGAAACACCCTGCAGTGGATGCTCCAAACTCCTGGTGACAGTTGCTACATCCACAGTTCAATTCAGAAAAGCAACATAAAGGTTCTATTAAATCATGCTTTCCAAAATCTCTAGAGGACAGAGACAGCTATTAAGATGAGCAAAGGAATCAAAAGTCTACCTTAATCCAGATTATCAGAAGTTGGACTGTTTGGTACAGAAGGTGAAGCCTGAGAGGCACATAAAATATCTTCTATATTTACTTTCGGGGCTAAAAACCAAAGCAGGTTTAAAATGTATACAAAAAAAAAAAAAAAAAAAAAAAAAAAGAAAAAAGAAAATTTAGGGAAACCTCCCTGAACAAATAAAACCCTTCTTGGAAGGGGACATTATAATGGGTGGCAGGTGACACTACCGGTGCTAGCCCGTTCAGCATATAGTGTAGATACACCACAGAAGAGAGAAGGACAGAGAATATATTCCACTGCACCCATGAAGTATTTGAATGGTGATCAACTCTGCAAAAGAAACAGGAGACATAGAAGGCTAGGTCAATATTTAGGACTGGTTTCAGGTTTGAATATATGCCTATAGCTAAGGATTTAATGGAACTCCAGATGGAATTTTTACTGTGTCTTCCCTGAAAAGATCTGCCAGGCATTGGGACATCATAGAATGGATAGAGGTGGAAGGGACCTTGAAGATCATCAACTTCCAACCCCCCTGCCCTGGGCAGGGACACTTCCCACCACACCAGGTTGCTCCAAGCCCCATCCATCCTGGCCTTGAACCCCTCCAGGGATGGGGCAGCCACAGCTTCTCTGGGCAACCTGTTCCAGTGCCTCACCACCCTCACAGCAAAGAATTTTTTCCTAATATCCAATCTAAATCTCCCCTCTTCCAGTTTAAAACCATTACCCCTTGTCCTATCACTACAGGACCTTCTTAGTCTTTGGGGTACGTTTGGCTGGATGAGGAGGCTCTGTGTTTAATTGCGTTAGTTCACTTGACTTTAGCTAATGTCCTTGCAGAGCTGGGCTAACACATCTGAAGTCATGTTAATTGACCATATTGTCATGTCCCCATCCCTGACGTTTTCTCCTGAGGCTAACCAAGCCCGAAATGCAGTAGCCTATGTTGTCAAGGGTTTTTAATTGGGTTAAAGTCTCCTGAGCAAGCACCACTGAGAGTTTCACTTACAGCCTGAACAGAAGGCTTAAATAACGAGCGCGAAACTTTTGCACTGGCTAAATGCCTGCTTACAAAAATCCCCTTCTCAGCTAAAAACTTAAACATAAAAATGATTATTCTGCTGATTAATTGTATTGTAGAATAGCCAGTAAGATTTAAATTGGTTTCAAAAGTTAAGCTTCTGAGGGAAAACTTTGATTAAACCCCCAGAAACAATAAATCAGATATAAAAATAAGCAAAGTAAGACAGGGACAGGTTGGTTTTGTTTTTTTTTACTTATGGATGTGCTCTTCTGTGGGAAATAACACAGATATAATATCAGCGTAAGACACAGGAACAACATTTGCAAAATTACAGCAGTACTTCACGAATGCATATTAAAAGAAATCAGTTGTTTGTTGCACTCTGAAAATGACAACATAAAGAAAAAACAGTCTTTTAATTTCAAGAAGCATTATCATAAGCAACAGCAGTTCGATTATTTTCTTCTTATTTTTAAACAGCAGAAGGTAAATGATTAATAATGCAGATAATGGAAAGATATTGCAAAGTGATCTCTTCATTTTCTGTGGCAGAGCAGCTCAGAGGTAATGCACTATTGGAAGGTGTCTGATGGTTAGCACCTGTCTCCAGTTACATATAAACTAAATCATGTGTCTTCACTAATTTCTCCGTTGACCATTCAAGATTAAACCTGCATTTTATGCAGGAACACCAAAATCTGGTGAGTCATTACTATGCCATTCATATACATTTTATTAAATTTCAGCCTTCTGCTGTAATGACAAAGATAACAACGGATACGGTAAGTTACAAAAGTTGTAAGAAATATATCCTGTATTTTTGGTTCCTTAAAATTACTTTTTATTTATAGTGTTCATTAGGATGTTAAGCGTTCTTTGCCTGCACTGGAAACAGAGCGATTGTTGGGTGAAATGAAGAAAATAGTTTATTTCTGGTATAAGGCTCAGATATCTTTTTCTGTGCTGGAACAAAACATGTACAACATGGCCTGGGTCATGAGCACAAATCTCAGGCACTCCTTTAGTGCAGATTTTAGATAAGAACAGGGATTATCTGTAAAATAATTGGTAAGGTCTGGAAAAAGTCCTGGCAAACCCATAAAGTCATTTCTAGATGGGGAATTATTCAAGACAAATAAATCGGACTAAACATTCTATCGCGTGATGCAATCAATATAAATGTAAATAGTCATATTTAAGTAGGTATATATTTTCATATTGCTTGGTATTTGACGCTAGGTTTTTTGCTTCCACAAACAATTATTTTATTTTTCTGGAATCTTACTTATACTTGAAGTGTTACTATCCCAGTGTCACACATTTGCTATTTAAGTAATATGGACTTTTCTGGGAAAAAAACCCTTCCTGTCATCGATATGACAAAGGCATTTGTATTAGCTGTAGCTGGGTCTGTCACATTAGCTGGAAATTGTTAGGGTATTGAAAGAAGCGATTTTACCAAAACTGACAGGCTCAGTGAAATTCATTTACATAAGTGGGATTGAGGGAAAATTTTCACCTACTAAGAAAAAGAGAACAAAGATCTAGAGTGGACTGGAAACAAGGACAGAGCAGGGATAAAAGAACGAGATCATTAGGTCAAGTCCTTCAATCAGCTAGTCTATTTTTCAGACCCAGGCTAACTCGCTGACAAAAGTATGTTATTACTCTTCAATCACACCTCGAGTCTGCAAGCCTCTTGATGTCTAGAAACTTTGAATTGTTTTGCATGATTTATGCTGTCAGTTTTCGACTGAAGAACCTCAGTCTGCTCGGTGGCCTTGAGCTGAGGGAAGAAGTAGATGCTAGGGTTAAAACCAGACCAACGTGAGTCTCTTTTTCACACAGATTTTTATTTTAATTTCTGAAGTCTAATCTCTTTGTAAAAGAGGTAATATAAAAATGCTATGCGAAAAAAAATTATGTAGACAGAACCAAATCTGCATAACCAAATTGAATTAATTAGAAAAAGCCTTTATACCCTACACTAGAATTTAATATGACTTTGAGGATATGTAATCTCTGAAAGATAACGGTTTTGAAAATAGGAGGATTATTTTCTAGTTTGAATGTGTAAAAAGTGTTATAAATAACTCCTGCTACTCTCACAAAATGACAGACAACTAACTGGTGATGCGTCTGCACAGGCAAGGGGTAGAATAAGACAAAAAGGTGCCTCTGCAGACCCGTTGTCCACTCCCATTAGTCATCTCATTTGGCAAAGAGAATGTGAATCATTTGCGTCTGGCAGCTCTTATGCAGAAAAAGATCACAGCAATAATATAAGATGTTGAAATGCTAAAAAGTCATCTTCCCAGGAGGGTTTTGCCAATTAGGAGAGGACTGACAAGCCTGTGTTACAAGAGGTAACTCAGTATGGTTCAGGATCAGAAATGGGAAAGAAAGGTGGGAGGAGGAACAAGAAAGAAAAGAAGCAAAAAAAAAAAAAAAAGAGGAATTTGAGACCAGAAAAAAAAAAAAAGGTCTATAAAGCTTTCAACAGTGGTCTAGCTGGTTGCATGAACTGAAGTGGGGAAGCTGGTTCTAAAGATCTTGATCGCTGTGTGGCTGCACTTTGTGCAGCTGTGAGGTGTGGGGATTGGGCTGATGCAAATGAAAAGCGAAAAGTAAAGGCATTGAAGAGAGGAGCCCGTAGGAGGAGTGTGGCGCTGAGCCTCTAGCAAATGTTCTGTCACAGACAGGTAGCCTTGGATTCAAATGCTTCAGACTCTCATGTGGATTACCTGTCAAATGTTGTGAGAGAGCAAGATAACATTATTAACCCTTAAGGGAGGACTAACACAGACAAAAGGAAAGGATAATTGGTATGTCTAAGTCAGCGGTAGAGCAAGGAATTGCTTCCTGAGCTTCTCCAGACATGGATCATTCTGTAGCTCTGGACCTTCTGCCTTGAATCCTGTGACAGTGAGGTACCTCTTTCAGAAATCTGCATTTACGTCTGCTTTAGAGTGGAAGGCGATAACCTGGCTGAGACAATAAAATTATTGCAACTGAATTTTAAACAGGTTTTTAATTAATACTTGTTACTGGGTGGTGACATTTTCAGTACCATAGCAAAAATTCTCATGAATGAAACTGGGTAAAGAATCAGGTTAGATGCATGAAATTAGACCTCTAAGTGTGCAGTCAGCGCACTCTAGGCTTCAGACACTCAAAAGTGTGGCAATTTGGAAGCTATTCCTGCATTTATATGTAATTGGAAGAATTTCCCTGCAGCTGTTAGTATCTGGACAGACCATGGCAGCATGAGCAACAACTGAAAACGGGAAAACCCAGGCCCCTCTGAAGACCCATAGCATCACCCTGCTTTCTTATTCAGTCTGCAAGTGAATGCAGTAGCTACCCAAAGCTTTACTGTCTTCAAAATATGATTAAAGTTTACGTCAGGAGAGTGGCTGAGTCCTCCAACTTGAATAAACCAGCTCCTGGCAACTCTACTCACCCAGTATGAGTTTCTCATAGCACTGGCATCTATGTGGATTTGGACAAAAAGTTTATTTAATTATGGAATTCTTAACTAGTTGCAAATTTGATTAACCTCTTAAATGTTTGCAGCCAAGAACTGGAGCATCAGGGTCATGCCTCCTTCTGATACCCAGAGTCTCTTTCATATTGTTATGAAAAAGAAAAACCTTTTTCTTCAAGGACTCAGTTGTGCTTTAGTACAAAGGATACAGGTTGCTTACAAGTGCTGGAAATACCCCGGGTTCCCTTGCTTAATAAGAGATGCTCTTCTCCAAGAGATAAAAGAAAGCTGTGAAATAGGGGAGCATTCCCTCTGCGTGAAGAAACAGTTTGAATCACTTTTGTGAGCGACTGTGGTAAGTCTGTTTCCCCTTATTGTGCTTGTTAGGCATGAGTATTTAAAAAAGTCATTTTTTTTTTCCCCTTTAAAATATTGCTCAGTCTAAAAGTCGGGGCCAGATTTCAACAGGAATGTCCCTTTTTATTTCTGAGGAGTGTTAGCCTTTTCTGTTTTTCATTTGTTATGTCCCCTGCTTAAACTCCTCTGTCGTCCAGTCGAGGAGCGTGAACTACACCAGGAATCCTGGATGAGAAATAATCGTGTAGCTGAGGAGATGATACAGTTCAGACATTACAGCGGGTGACAGTGCTACATGCAAAAGCATTTTTGAAATGGTTTTGAACAGTGAGAACACTCTGTGAGACCGGGATAGGTTTATATTCGGTTCACAAGACTCTGTCTAGGCTGCAGCTGTGGCTCTGGATTACTTTACCTAAGCCTATTGCCATTCTCGCTGTAAGCCGCCCTCCTTATCTAGCACTAAAAGCTGCAGTCCTTCTGTGGCGCTTAGACAGCGTGTGAAGCAGGCAGGGAATTAGCTGGGAATGTCAGACACCAGCTTTTGCTTCAATGCTGGAACACTGGGAGCTTACGTGTGGGCCAGTCCACACCTACTGTTCCCTTCTCCCTGGGCACGCAAGCACAACGTGCACTCACTCACTCTAGTATGTGATGTGACACTCCATTGCATGTCATAAAGTCATAGACTCATAGAATGGTTAGAGTTGGAAGGGACCTTAAAGATTATCCTTAAAGTTCCAACCCCCCTGCCCTGGGCAGGGACACCTCCCACCACACCAGGTTGCTCCAAGCCCCATCCAGCCTGGCCTTGAACCCCTCCAGGGATGGGGCAGCCACAGCTTCTCTGGGCAACCTCTTTCAGTGCCTCACCACCCTCACAGCAAAGAATTTCTTCCTAATATCTCATGTAAATTTCCTCTCTTTCGGTTTATTTATGTCTGCCAAGTGATGTGACAAAAACATGGTTTCCCACTGTAATGACCAAGGTGGGAACACAGCTATGTCCAATTGATGTAGAAAGGAAGGGTTAGACCTTACGTTGACTCTGTGCTTCTCTTAGACATAGACATTTGAACCTTGTGATCCAGCACTACCTTCCTTAAGCAAATCCAGCACGGCTTTGTACTTCATCCGTGTAGTCCATGGCTCTTCTACACGCAGGAAGCTTGATGAAGGCAGAGCAGATGAAGCTCTGAACTTGACACCCCCAATTCTCATTTTCTTAGTCCAAAATAAGTCTGCCCTGTTTTTTATTATTTAAAAATAAAAAGAAAATAGTTAGGCATTTAAGATACATGTGCTATCAAGCTAGCCATCTATGAACTGAAATCTCTCCTAGCAGTATTGTTCTGATGAATTCCTGGGGCTCCCTGGGGACCTCCAGCTCTCCACATCTGCCTTGCAACAGCTCACTGCTGGATTCTCCAAAGAAACCAGGAGGTTAATATTTCTTATATCGCATGGAGGTGAGTTGTTAAACATGATCAATATTACATTTATTTGTCTTGCATAACTTAACTGATATAACACGATATAATTTTAATATATTTAGTCCCAGTTCTGCTGTTTGAAGATGGGGGATTGCTGAAATTGTGCAGAATTAGATCTTGGGGAAAAGTTCCTCCTTGCCATCTTATCTCAAAGGAAGCGAAATAGAATATTTATAGAAAAATACGCAAATGAGTAAATAAATAGCAGAAAGTTTAGATGTCTAGAAACTTGCTATAGCAGGATGTTGGGGTGCTTAGCTCAGCCTCAGAAACCAAGGTTTTGGTTTTTTCATAGGGGAAGATAAATCCTCCCCATGGATGAGGCCTCTAGGTGATACCCTGATGACGGAACAGCCCCATAGCCCTCTCAAGGCTCACTCGCTCCTGCTAAATAGGAGAAATGAACTCAAATGAAGTTTATTTGGCTCGATTCCATAATGCTGAAGCATTATAGTTAATCTTACTGCAAAGGAAGATAAAAACCACATTTGTTGAGTTTTTATTTCTTTTTTTTTCTTTCTCAGCAACCTTAAAATATTAATTTGAAAATAAAGCTATGGCAGGATAAATTTTTCATATAGAACTGATCTAATTAACTTCAAATGGCAGAGGTTTATTCTTTGGGAGTAGAACAACCTATGTCCAGTCCCTCTTTCACCAGATAATAATGACTACTCCAACTATGCATCCGAGTGGCAGCTATGAAGATCTATTTTGTTTTTTTAAAAAAATCTGAATTTCCATCTTTCTGAGAGGATACATGCAGAAGGAGCGTAATCTCTGGTGTCTCACAGACACTAGAATTGGAAAAATGTGTTTGGCTTGTGTCTTTTTCTTATCTATTACTGCTACTGAAAATTATCAAGAAATACCTCTCTAAATTAGGCAACAAAAAGAGTGAAAAAACATGTAACCCTCTTTAATAGTCATCATTCTCTCATAAGTTATCTTGCTTTTCCAATAGAATAGGGTTGTTTGTGATTAAATATTTGCTGGCTACTGAATCTATAGCTGTACTTTGCTTTTCAAACAAAACTTAAAATGCAACAATCCTTGTCATAGTCAGGGAACTTACAAGTTAGTTGGCCAGATCCTGCCATGTGGCCTTTGGTTTATTGTTCTTTAGGTGCCAGTTGTGGTCAATCCATTGCATTTAAATTGTTGGCCATCACTGTCTCCCCGTTGTAATTTTGCTTTTATTTCCCACCATCCAAATATGTTTCAGTTGTCTGTGAACTAAATTATTTTTCCCAAATTTAAATCTGTCTCGCTTAAGATGGTAATAGGCAAGTCACTATCTTTATCTCAGCCTGCAAGCTTTTCTCATCCTTTTTTCTCACCCAGCAGAGGGACTGTGAGATGAGGGAGAATGAGAGAGCAGCTGGGTGGGTGTCTGGTCAAGGACAGGCCACCATAGATGGAACTGAGAGGTTATAAATCTATTTACCACTTTGGTCAAAAAGACAAGCAAACTGTACGTTCACGCCAAATAAAAGAATTAGTCTTTTAAGATATCAGGTAAGTGTAGTTTCACACACCCAGCAAAATGAAAGCGACTTAGGAGACCAAACAAGAAAAATTCCATTACTTACAGTAATTCAAGCAGGACATTCAGAATAAATATTGTTACTGGGTACTAAATCCAAGTCAGTTACCAGGCTTTTTCCTTTGTACTTTTGCCTTTCTTTGATGATAAAACCTCATTTTACAACATAATAAAAATCTTAGTTTAAGCAATTTTTATAAGAATGCCAAAGGATTTAAATTTAAGACAACACTGATTGATGGGATATGTTTTACTGAAACTCATTACTTTTAACTTATTCATGTTCTTTCTCTGATGGAAACTTTAATTCTTTCTCAACTATTTAAGATAAGGCTCTTTTGAAATTTGTAGTTAAAAATATCATAGGTCTAAATGTAAACCCTTGCATAATACTTCCCTGATTTCCTTGCTGTGTGAATAGTGAAAAAACCCCAACAAAACCCCTCAAATATAACAAGGTCATCTGATGCTATAAGTGCATAACAAAGTAAAAGCCATTTAAATGTAAAAAAACAAACCCAGAAGTGAACCCCAAGCAACGCTGCCATTTGGGGAATTAATTAGGAATTTGGCAATGTTCAAGCAACTTCCCAACAAACTAAAAAAAAAAAAAAAAGACAAAATCCATCTTTCAAAGATGAAAGGTAAATGAGAAAAAAGAGTGCCTTCTCAATTGTCCATTTAAATGTAAAAAGGTCCCTTAGGAACAATTAAATTGAAAAAAACCCACACCACTATTTGGAGAACAGAGAAAAAAGGATGCTTGATTTATTTTAAACAGAAAATCAACTCCTAATAGGATCTGGGAGGTAAAAAAAAAAAAAAAAAGGAAATATCAGAAAATTGACTAACTAAAAAGGCAAGACCTCTAACTTAGAAAAAAAAAAAAAGACAGACGCTCCTGCCAGATTAGCAAAGGCAAAACGACTGTGATGCTGAAACAAACTATAATCCTACTACACAGATCACCTCTTCATGAGTTAAAATCGCTAACACGGTGACTTATAAGGGTTTTAAATGAATGGAAGTATTTAATTCTGAACCTGGGGAAAACTGAGGGAGGCTTTATTTCCTTCTTCCCTGAAGTTATGGAGAGAAAGGGATCCAAAGCTCCCTGAACTGAATACAGAACACAGTCTGGTTCCATCTTTAGCTTCACAATGCTCATCACAACTACTGTGGATGCTAAATCTGACTCACAAACAATCAGAAATGGGTTTATAATAAAGCGTTGTGTTAAATACCATGAAAGGCTGGGATAACAATATGACTGTACTTGGATGGTTTTGATTACAGGTACTATGGCTGGAAACACATCCAAGACTTCATCATAGAGTCCCAAGAGGGATGTGTAGTGATAGGACAAGGGGTAATGGTTTTAAACTGGAAGAGGGGAGATTTAGATTGGATATTAGGAAAAAATTCTTTACTGTGAGGATGGTGAGGCACTGGAACAGGCTGCCCAGGGAAATTGTGGCTGCCCCATCCCTGGAAGTATTTAAGGACAGGCATGATAGGGCTTTGAGCAACCTGCTCTAGTGGGAGGTGTCCCTGCCCATGGCAGGGGGGTTGGAACACAATGATCTTCAAGGTCCTTTCCAACTCTAACCATTCTATGATTCTATGATCATGAGTTAGTAAAATTAATTTGAAAGATAGGTGTGGGGAATTATGTTGAAATGCACTTGAAACTACCACTACTCCTATTTAGTACTACTCCTCTTTGAAACTACCACTCCTTCTGTTTAAAAACAGGGGCCTGATATTGCTCCTGCCTAATACTTTTTTTTTTCCCCAGTGTAATTTAGTTGCTGCTGGATGTTTCACCTTCACTAGAGCAATGCTTTGGCGAGTGGTCTCAAAAGTTAAAATGAAGCTATACAGATTACTATATTTTGAAGGACTATACAACAGCTTTAGTACTGAAAACCTGTTCTTTGGCATTATATTACAGATTAGGAACATCATACCACATTTTCTGAAGATCAAATGCAGTGACATGTCCTTAACCGATGAAAATCTCCGTATCTTCACATTATATCACTAGTACCATTCGGCTTCACACCAGCTGAGAATCCAGCTGCTCTCTCCTCGTGATCACATAAGACTTTCTTATCTGACCAGAACACTCGTCTAATTTCTGTTCAAAAACAAATGTGCAGTACATCAGAGATGAACTGAGTCTGGGGTTGCCTTTCCTTGCTACTAAAAGTTCTTTTTACTCACTGATGCTGTGGGTCTGTCCTGCCTTTGTACCTTGTTGCCACAAAATCTTCATTGTAAAAGGCGAGATTGCAGCAGCAAAGATGTCACTGTCACGTCAGTGAAGAGGCATTTTGTTATTTCTTTTCTCTCTTTTATGGGACAACACTTCGGAATGCTGGAACTCAAGGTGCTAGCACCTATTGATTCTGGGGTTGGTGTTTAAATGACAATTTTATTTCCCCCAAATTTTGCTGTACTCAGTCACAGCGTACCACAACTGAGGCAAACTGAGATCTCCATCCTCCTTGCGTTAGTGTTTTGCCTCTGCTTTCCACGGGAACAGGGTTAGGCTTTTGATCAGTCCTCCTTCAAAGGAAACTTGACTCCTGTGTCTGACAGAGACAGAATTCCAGAGTCCTGGAATTTTTGTGGCTGCCCCATCCCTGGAGGGGTTCAAGGCCAGGCTGGATGGGGCTTGGATCAACCTGGTGTGGTGGGAGGTGTCCCTGCCCAGGGCAGGGGGGTTGAGACTCGATGATCTTTAAGGTACCTTCCAACTCTAACCATCCTATGATTCTAATTAGGGAAATTAAGATCTGTCATATTCTCATGTGATAATTTTGAGCCTCAAGTTCCAAATTTTGTACAACAGAACAGGAACAAAGTGTTTGGCAACAGAGACTTTGACTTCTGTGCTGTACATGCCAACTGTATCTCAACTTTACGTTTACATCTGTATTACTTTGACAAAGTAGTATTTTCTGTTCCTCCAAGGCCCATTTATTGGTGTGCGCTATAGGGTACACCTTATATTAGTAATTATTTCCATGGCTAATCTTCAAAAAGGGTAGAAAATTACTTAAAAATTAGTGACCTTAAATTTGCCCCTCCAATTGCATTCTCTATGACATTTTAGTCCAGTACTATATTTATATCCTCTTTTGGATTTTAAGTTTTTTTGCTATATAGTATTTTAAGTTTAATCAAAAGTCAACTTAGAAAGGCCATTCTGCCTAAGGGATATTTTTCCATTAAGTATTTGACATATTGGTGGCCTTGAGGGATTATTGGTTTTTGAAGAAATATTAACAGCTGGAAATTTGCATTTTAATACAGTTCTCCTCAACTACTCAAGCAATTTTATTTTTAAAACCTGTGACAGGCTTCAAAGCCTTAGTCCTAAAGCAATCTTGCCAAGTAGTAGCTAACATAATTTTACTACAAATGATTAAGTTTCCTAATAGGTTTTCCTTTTCAAAATCTTGTTTGAGGTGTCTGTGAAATCAATACCAAAACTTTGTGATTTGTACTAGAACTAGCGTTGCTAATTTGGCTGAACTAGAGGGAGCTGGAGAAAGAACTCCCCTCACAATTCTCAAACCCAAAGTGAAAACTAAACCTAAACATCACAGTCATACCATGATTAAGTTCTCTAAATCTAAGAAGGTTAAGGAGGTCCACTGGTATCTTTGGTGTGTGTGTTAAAATTATAACTATATGAACAGGTTATCATAAACAGTTGTGTTTGCTGATATCTGAGGCTTTTAGGTGAATCAGATACAGGAAGAGGCATGTTTACAGTGGAATTGGAGCAGGTTGGAACTGCTGATACCATCACTCCACGTGGTGTCTGCCCAGCTGCCATTCGAGTGAAAATGCCCCTTGACTTCAGGAATTTTGTGTCAACCCAGCGCAGAATTTACGAGATAGCAGCAGTTCTGAAAACAGATTCAACTGAGTTAATCTTTCCTGAGATGTTAGCATTGCTAGTTGAAATGATGCAAGCCCCCTTTGATCAAAAAATCATGCATTAGAGTATGTTAGATTTGTTTTGAGAATGAAATTATGGGGCAAAAATTAGATAATATAAGAGTTTAACTAAATTTAAAGATTTAGTTGAACCACAACAGGCTGCAGTTGCAGAATGAAGAGAAAGAAAAGCCTCTAGTGGGAAAAACCATTGCCAAAGTTTTCAGAACATCATCAAGTCTAGTGCAACTATCACCTTCGATATACTAATTTCAGAGGAAAATACAACATTGTTTTGTTTTCAGAAAAAAAAAAAAATAAAGCAAGCATATAAACCTGATCAAAAGTCCACCCTAACTGTTGAGAGCTTTGCCATTGACCTTGGTAGATCTCAGAAATTTATCATTAGAACCCAAAGTATTTTAAACAGAAAGAGCAACCTTTCTGCTTATTTTAGTGGTTTCCATAGTAAGAAAGGCCTTTATTCATAAGGGTGTGAATAAAACAGTCATGGTCTCTCTGAAACTGAGAGTCTGCCAAGTGATTGTTCTGTTCTGTTCAGGGGTTCACATACGAATACAGAAGAACTTCACTGAATATCACCATGGAAATTCCACCAGATATTCTGGAAGAAAAAAGCCAAACAAAACAGTCCATGTTTTTAAATCAGAGATTCATGAGTCAGTTAACTTTTGAGTTTAGTTCCAAAATGATGAGGGTGGCTCGTTTGGGTTTGTTTTGTTTTGTTTTTAATGATTGCATTTTGAGTGTGTTTGCTTTTTTGGTTTCTGAATTTGAACTTTTTATTCCTGGTCTGAAATACTTAACGTTGTTTACTCTTCACAACTTATTTGAGTGATTTCCCTTTCCCCTACAATCCCTTTTCCCCATTCTTTCCCAAAACTAACAAATCAGTTCTGGACCCAAAGGACCCACAGTAAGTCTGAATTCAACCCCCTCGTTGCCTACGGATTAATGTTGCGTTGAGTCTCCCTTGCCATTCTCCTGGTTGCCATCTTCTAATTTGCATACGGACTGAATGTCTGCACTGAGGTGAAGAAACAAATAAGGGAGTAATCCTCAGAAGGGTTAAGATGCTTTTAATCCTGTTAGTCCCATATAATGACATTCCTTGGTAGAAGCAAAGGGATATTTCCTTTACAGCCTGTCTCAGAGTGTGGCTGGAATTGGGTGCCTCAGAGGGCTGGGTGAAGGAATACTGTAGAAATAATCTGGATGGATCTGCTCATCAAGTCTTTCCTTTCAGATGTCCTGAAAAAATGTTTCATGTCTAAACAAAAAGGTTTCTGTTCTTTTAGCGATCTGTTTCTGTGTCAGTATCAATTTTTTCAAACTGTAACTGCTCAACTGTGATGAAATTGGTTTATTTTCAGGTTTCAGAAATGCCTTTTGGATTCCATAGACTAATGTTAAATGATAGGAATTGTATGAAGTGTTTCTTTGCCTCAGTTTTAAGTGAATTTTCTCCCCTCCCTTGCACTTTAGTTTCACATTTAATCGCTGTATCATTATTCAGAGCAAGGTCATAAAAAAAACCTTCCCTTAATTATCAAGTCAAAAATTGTCTTGAAAACTGTGTGGATATGAGAGATTTTAGGATATTTGGGAAACTCTCACCCATCTAGAGAAAGAGAAAATCTAATTTAAATAGGCAGAGATGAATCTATTTGATGTAATGACCTATAAAATGCTTTTTAAGAAGAAATATGATTGTCTACTCTACCATGGGCTCAGTAAAAAGTCCTGGTTGATGTAACATGAGTTTGTACGAGGGAGCTGCGGTTGTACTGTCCAAGTTATGTACATGTCCCCTTGGTGTATTTCCTAAAAATGAATAACTTTCAAAGTACCAGTAACTGAATACATCCCAAACGCCAAAACCTTCCTTTTAAACTGGTAATTATGTAACAAAATATGTGTTTTGTCAGACTTGATAAGACCGGCGTGTTGATTCAACCACTTGAGGCAAATAAGATACACACATAAGAATATGGCTACGGCTACAGGCTGTAACTTTATTAACTTAATTAACATAATGATAACTGGGGAGATGCAAAACAGCTATTTCACCCAGTATCGCTGCCTAACAGGAGTGCTCCAGAGTGCTTTTACCTGGGATATATCAATCAAGTTTATAATAAGGCTTCATTTACATTCCTCGGCAGCTGACAGCCAAACCCTTTCCCATTTTCTTCTTGTGTCACAGATCCAGGCGGAGGGTGTCTCAGCCTACGTCTAAAACCTTCCCATGCGCTGGGGCAGGATGGCCACTAACTTGGAGAACACTTGAGACTGCCTGAAAATTTTCAGCTTGAATTGCCTTGGACCATAAGATTCTATATTTCAAATTGACAAAACCTGCAAGAAGAACATACTCAAAAATGGTTGCCACTTTAAGATCCTCTGAGCCCAAGTTTCATTGAAAATGGAACCGTGGAATGATGGAATTGTCAGAGTTGGAAGGGACCTCTAGAGATCATCCAGTCCAACTCCCCTGATAAAGCAGGATTGCCCAGAGCACATCCCTCAGGACTGCATCCAGGTGGGGCTTGAAGGTCTCCAGAGAAGGGGACTCCACACCCTCCCTGGGCAGCCTCTGCCAGGGTTCTGACACCCTCACCCTAGAGAAGTTTTTCCTCATATTTGAATGAAACATCTCGTGTTCCAACTTGTATGAAGAAAGAGACCTCAGATCTTTGCTCTGATTCATTTGGAAAGAAGGACTTGAGCTTGCAACTCAACACAGAGGAATGGCATGGGGCTGCTGCCTTTTCTGAGGAGAGGCTCTATTTTAAAAAAAAAAAAACCTTCAAAAATCACAGTTCTGGCTTGATGTGGAGCCACCACAGGCTAAGATAATAATTAACTACCTGGTTCTTTGAGTGATATTTACCAGCACTCTGATAATTCATGGTTCCTTTAATTGATTCTGTGTGTACATGATAACACTATCGTGGAAATAATTTTACATTCCACAAACTGAAGGATTGGAAATTTCCTGGAAATTTCAGTTGAGGTGTCTATGATATCAGCAAGTCAGTTCTGGCAACCACAAATGAGAGTGAGTGAGATATGACAGTCTCCTGCCCCACTCTCTGACCAAGATGCGCAAAGCCGAATTAGTGAAAGTTCTCTTTCCAGGGTGATTAGTAGAATTTCTGTGAAAGGAATCCAATTCTGAACCTGAAAATTTACTCCGGTTTGATTTTCAGTATTTCCTAGCGCACATTTTCAAAGTACCTACGGAAGTTAGAAGTAGAAATTCTGAAAACCCAGCACTCGTTCTCCTAAATGTGTCAGTTGTTTACTAAATGTCCTTAATGCCCTTGGTGATGAGGAGGAAGGAATGGCCATTCCTGCCATGTCCATAAGCAATGATTTGACATTAGCAATTGCTGTATGTGGTAAGAAGCCAGCTGCTTTACAGAGGGTGCATGTTAACTTATAGAAAAAAAGTGAAATATGTTATTTTTCTTACGAGCACATCACCACTCTGCGTTAAAAATTTGAAGCATTACAGGAAAAAAAAGCACCACAGGTGGAAAGAGGGGTATCTTGAGTAGACATTCGTAAAACATCCCGTGAATAAAAGAAGATGCATAATTTACTGCAGCCTCAGGGTAGCTATAAATTATATACAGACAAATCACTATTTGTTCTGTTATTGTAGTGAAAAATTCTCCTAGCAACTACCGTGCCTTACTGTATCTGCTAGTTAATAGACTGAACAGGCTTTCTTAAGAGAACATATACAAATGGATGAAGAAGATCTTTATCTTTTCTGGCAAAGCCCACAAGGTGAAATGGCTAATTTTCAGTCAAAAGAAACGAGAAATCTTATAGTTGCTCAAGAGTATTTGGATGAAACAGTAGAAAAGTAAGATGTAACGTGTCAAGAAAAGAGAGGAAAGGGAAAGAAAAGTGCAAAACCAGCAGAGGAGAGGACATAAATCAACTTTTTACTAGATGACACATAAAAAGTTAAAAAAAAACACAAAACAAACAACAAAACAAACCAATTAAAAACATGACAATAAGCCCTGAAATAAACTATTTGAATCATTATGTAGAAAAAATAAGAAAACAATACAGTACCAGGTAGTGTACGGTATGTCTTGGAAAAATAAATGGGTCGGATGAAGAAATGATGGCATAGACTTGTTATAGGTCATCTGACTCTGAATGGAAAATTCCTACATCAACTCTTGAAGTGTTAAAAACCAGACGCTACTATATTCATGAGGGACTTAACAATAACCATTTTGAAACCCATTAGGTAATGAAGACAGTAAAACATGAAAGTAGTTCCTAGAATACAGAGAAGACAGCTTTATGATCCAGAAAGTAGAAAATCAATCCAGAGGAGAAACTGTCCTGGATCTACTTCTGCATTAGGGAGGAACTAATTGAGAACGTGAGTATAATACAGAGCTCCTTGCGTTACTCACCATATGTATCTGATTGTGAGAAAGTAAATCCTGTTGAATAAAGAAACTGAAGAAATATGGCACAACAGAGAAAGAAGATGAGACAGACTGGAATGTGTCTGTGCCAAACTATTAGCTCGGCCTTGCAGTCCTGGGGAAGATAAAGTGTAGAAGCTCCAAGAAGGTTGTGGTGCGCAGCAATGATGTTTGACGCGTCGCTGATGAACCAATACCAGTGGTCTCATCTCATCTGTTTCTCTCCTGCAGTTTGCAGTGTTGTGTCTCTATGGTAAAGTCAGCTGTCAACAATTGAAGTGGAAGAAGACAGTCAGTCTTCAGACGTGGTCAGGCTCTTCTCAATGTTGCTGGTGACAGGACAAGGGGCAATGGACACGAGCTGGAACATGGAAAGTTCTGTCTGGATATGAGGAAAAACTTCGAGTGTGACAGAGCCTTGGAACAGGCTGCCCAGAAAGAGTAGAAAGTCTCCTTCTCTGGAGACATTCAAACTCCACCTGGATGTATTCCTGCCCAACCTGCTCTGGGTGACCCTGCTTTGGCAGGGGATTGGACTGGATGATCTCTGATGGTCTTTTCCAGCCCCCGTGATTCTGTGATGTGTAGCTTCCACAGTTTCTCCAAAGTTGCTCTGGCCTTTGGTCATCTTGCCAGCTGTCCTGTAAACTTGCTCCAGTTTATCAATGTCTTACACTGGTTGCATCCAGATGCAACATAAGGAATGCTGAGTAGAGTGGACTAATCATACCCCTTGAGCTACCAGCCGCGCTCCTGTCCATGCAGTGCAGGACATTGCTGGCTTCCTTGGCTGCAAGGGCTTTGCTTTGGGCTCCTGCTCAGCTCATTCTCTGCCAACCCTTCCAGGCCCTTCAGCAGAGCTGCTCCCCACCCTGTATCATCACAAGGTGGTCTCCCTTCCCATGTGAGGGACTCAATGTTCATCCTTGCTGAATTTCACCAGGCCTTTGTGGCCCATTCCTCCACCCTTTACATGGCAGCCCTGCCCACAGCCCCGTTGCTTGTCTCCAATTTGATGTCATCTTCAAACTTGGCATTGTGTTTATCTTTTCCTGAATTCTTCTTTCTTTTGAGCAAATTCATTCAGGGAAGAGCTGCCTCTGGCATGGGGTGCTTGGCTGAGGGATCTTAGAGGCCCACCTTCGATTTCAATTTTAAAATTTAAATTTAATTATAAATTGTCAAAAATTATGGCATTTGGGGAGCACCTGCCACCCATTTTCATGCTTAAATCCCTGTCTGAAAACTCTGTGGACAGATTATGGGAGAGTTGTGCAGTGCTTCATTTCTTAGCCCAAGCAATGACAGTAGATGCTGTGAGACTGGACTGAGGAACATCTGCTCTGAGGAAATAGATACGGCACAATATTATGAACAGATATTATTTACTTGGGCTTTGCAATGGAAAACTTCTGAAGACTCCATCATAGTTTCTGACTTTAAAAAATCTTAAATAATTTACCAAGTATTAAGGCCATGCTGTCGCCTTAGATAAATAATTTAGTTTTTGTTACCCCTCATCCATGATGTTTTAACCCTGTCAAAAAGTTGACCTCATTACTCAGCTGGTTTGACTAGCTAATTTGGAGGAGCAAATCCGGCAGAAAAAAAGTGAAAAAAAAATCAACCATTTTTCACTTTTTGCCTCAAGCATGTAACTATGAATGATTCATAGCACTTCTTGCTCTGTGACAGATTCATTATTAAAAGTTTATTTAATTATCAATACTGTGCTTGACTCTATTAAGAAAATCATATTTTATATTGACTATTACTTGTGAATGAAGTTATCAGTGTCATTCAATCCACTTGGAATCCTGAACATCTGTTTCGTTAAGCTGATGGAGTTTGTTATCGATATGTTTAATGCAATATATTTTCCAAGGGCATATTGGCAGTTTCTCTGTGTGTTACGAGAACTCTCTGGTGTTAGCTACTCTGTGTGATACTGTTCGTTGTCTGGATGTTTGAGGCATTTTTTAGGCTCAAAAACCACTGAGAGATTGTACTACACACCCACTTTGGTAGTGTCAGATTAATTTATTTCATTGCTATTTTCATTGCAAATGTGTGACAAGGAGCACAATGATCTCAGCATGTAAATTATATCTGGACGCACAAAATCAAGGGATTTATTATCTGCTGTTAATGTCAGTTGTTTCCAGTTTGCCTAAATACATTAAAAACATATTATGACATTATGGATATTATGCAAACAATAACATTAACATACTTTAATGCAGCCTTCTATTTTTTCTTCATTCCATTTCAGATTAATATCCATTTACCATTATCAATGTTTTATCTCTTTTGTGCTGGAAATTGAATTCTGCATTAGAGAAGGTGGATAATGTTTAATAGGAAAATTAGAAATATTCAAAATATAAAAGGTTTATTTTTTTTTCTATTTAAGATTGTTTTCATGCTCAAATGCTGTTTTCTTCTTGTTTACATTATTCTGAATAGGTTTTATGTTGGAAAATACCCGGATGAATAATTGGCTTTTTCTAAAGAGAGCTTCCAAATTTAATCCAGAAGATTTCTTTAATAGCATGTGATACCATTGCAAAATAATCTGTTTATTTATTTAAAATACAAAAAGCATGGGGAAATCAATACTCTTTTTGCTTATCCCAGTGGACTGGGTCTTACACTGATTTCAATCGTCAAATTACGTTGCCTCATGAGGAATCAATATTCTGTCTATATTTAATGTTATTTTCCATGCCAGCCAAGCCAAAGTTTGTATCTTGCCATTAAGCATTATCCTCTCACAGTTTACACTAATAACTGTGGCTTAGCAAGTGCTGCTGTAAAGTTAATGCCATTTCAGAGGGAGGAGAATGAAGAAGAGAAAGTATTTATGATATTTTGAAACGTTTACATTTCAGGTATTCTGAGATTTTGTGGTTTGTTGTTGGTTTTAGGTTTTTTTATTTCTTCTTTGTTTTGGTTTTTAAGTTTCCTTCTATTGTACCAGCTTTGGAAAAAGACCCAATTGCAACACAGAGCAAATTGAAGACAAGGATAAGTCAAGTCTCGGGGTTTTTTTGTGCTTTACCTTTTTTTGAGTAGTCTGGAAAGGATTCGTCCAGAAACTGGCAGAAACATAAGGCTTTGTTTTCGGTGCAAGAATAAGCCTTATAATGAATCAAGTTTTAAAGTACGAAGCAGTGTTTACGAACAGTGACAAATTAATATGCAATTAGAAACAAAACTTTCTGCCTTAATCGGTGCAGCCTTACTCAGTAAAAAGAAATATCAAGAAGCAATTCTTATAAGAGCTGTTACGCTTATTGACTGATCCCAAACTTTCATCCAAGATATGAGATGTGAATATTTCCTGTGCTGGAAGTTTCACATCACAGGAGGGAAAAAAAAACAATGAAAAGTTTGCATTAATACAAGACAAATGTGAAAATAGGGCAAAAAAATTTACTTAAATGGTATACTTAAATGGTTTTCATTCTTAATTTATAATTCAATAATTTAATACTTTAGCTAGAACCTTCTTTTTCATCAGATTTTAAGAAAAAATATAAGATTTTCCTGAAAAAAAAATCTAAATACATCCCTCAGGTAATATTATGTTCTGTTGGACAGCATAGACAAAAATATTTTTGTCTGCTGCAAATGAAATATAGATCTCCCTCTTTCTCAGTGCTAAAATTTTGTTCACAATAGAAATAAGTAATCCACACCACGGGAAAAGATTTCTTCAGTTACTTTATGATACAGGTACACTCCCAGCTGAGCCTGCTGATTCAGCAGAGCACGTAGGGTTAACTAAATGTTTTGCTTCGGTACATTTTTACTTATTAAACCTTCACTTATTGCGGGGAGCCACTTTTGATTAATGTTGCTATTTCTGTTTGATGGCTTTGCCGCAAGGTTCTCCCTATTTTATGAAATATATTGCTGCTTAAAGTTGTTTGATCGATTAACTCCCCTATCAGCTACTTATGACAATTTACAATTAACTTTTATTTTGAACTTCTGAAATACAGTTGTTGTGTTCTTTACAACGGGCCCTTAATCTGTGAATTTACTGCCACTTATTTTCTAAGTATTGACTTGCTCGTGCTGTGTTGGTAGAAATTCGGAATACAGGACGGTACCAGGAAAACGATACCAGGCAGTTTAATTTTGGGAAACTTAATTAAAGTCTGTGCTGCACTTTGTGTGGAGAAGTGCCACGTGTCGCACTTGCAAATTATTATAATGAATTAATAATTAGTCTCTGTGATGAACCGGTGATATGGGAATTCTAATACATATATTTGGGGGGAAAGTAAATAACAGATGTAATTCAGCAAGCACCAGAGAAATGATGTACTCATCTTACATAGGATGGAAACTTTGTTCAAAATTTCAAAATGACTGCAAGGCAGGAGGTCAGGAACTCAGGATAAACTCTACTAGCCAGCTCCTGGAGTAGAGTAACCTAAATAACACAATATGTCTGACATACTTGTGAATCTGATAATTTTAAGAGAGGTCATTGATATATTAGCAGAAGTAATTTAATTGTTTTAACTTTTTTTTTTTTAATTATTATTTTTTTCAGATTCTCTATCTGTATCATAAACATTAGAACCATCATAAAGCCTTCTTGCTGAGATGTTCAAAGCCTACTTCGGCAGCATCCAAACTACAGACTAACAACCTGCAGAGCTAAAAACGTATTAATTCCCAGGAAGAAAAGATCACCTCGTTTTTAACTTTAAAAACCAGGGGAACTGTTACTGCTCCTTATTAAATACCCAAGCAAATCTGCATCAATTCACTTCAGCAAGTACCAGAGAAAACAGGAGATCAGATATATGCAAATACAGCTAAACTATCACAAATATCTTTTAATGTGGAAACAGACTGATAGTGATAATTGGTATCATCAAGTCAAAATCAAAAATGATGCGAATTATTTCTTCCCTCTTCTTCTTCCTTCCCAAGCTAAAAACTTAGCCACCTTTTTTTTTTTTTTTTTTTTTTTTTGTTGTTGGTTGTTTGTTTCTTTCAAAGGAAATACATTAACCAAATGAGTTAATAAGAAAGTAAAATGCTAATAGTAGAAAACATAAAGGATTTGCTCAGTATCTGGGGAATCTGAAATAGTAAAAAATACACCAACATCTACATGTCTTCCCCCAGGTGGTTTTTGTTTTCACCTTTAATCCATGAATCTTATGGGCCTTTAACACCCTCCCCCCTCAGCCTCCTTCATTGCCCACACCTGGTCCTCAATCCTCTTAACGAGCTGCTTTAATTGTTTACTGTTTGCTGCCAGTCAAGCAGATTTCAGCTCAGGTATGAACCGAGCAGTGCTGGTGTCCTGCAGAGCTGGTTGGTTGAGGGTTTTTTTGGTGTTTTTTGTTTGTTTTTGGATTTTTATTTTTTTTTTTCTATTTGGTATTTGCTAATATTGGTCAAAGGAAATACATCCAACGTTGAGCCAGCTCTCTTCTTTTGAGATGATAAAATGAGTTACAGATTCTCTTACATTCTGTGGTGTTCATGCTCCTAGAGGGAAAAACGCTTTTGGCTGGTAAGTCTATTAGCCGACTAATGAGCACATTTATGTTAATAGCATGTATTGCCAAAGGTTGAATAATCTATTGATTTCCCTTAGTTTGAACTACTTATTTTTCCACTTCTATCTTACCAAGCCTGTGTCCTAGTTTGTTAGGCTGTTGTCCGTGCTGAACAGCACCTAATTCAGAGAGTTGGTCCTTGGAATGACAATGAGGTTACTGGTAAAGCAAAGGATTACTCGGAGTGGGTAGCTGGGTTGCAGTTAAGCCCCAGGAGAACCTGAATTTCCAATTCTGTCTTATGAAGCCTCTTTAAGCATTGTATGTCATATTTCTAGGTGGTTCCTAGAGTGTTTGAGGGGGTTTTGTATAAGCACCTCCTACCACTTAGGGAAGGGAGGCAAAATAGTGTGAGAAATGACTGTAGTGTTGTGCCTGGCCTCTTAGCTTTGGGAAATGTTGCCTGGGTCCGTGCTGCAGGAGAAGGATCCTCTGAGGTTAGGTCCCAGATTCCCAATGCCACGAAGAGACAGATTGAAATCCTCAGTCTTTCTGATTTGCTTCAGCTGTGCAGAGAGAAAAGAAGGATGCCCTATGGAAAGCCCCCACGGAGGGATCGAGCAGAGGGTCCGGGGAAAACAATTGCCTTGTAAAAAAGCCAAAATCAAAGTGTGTGCCTCTTCTTGCCAGATGGAATTCTTCTTCCTAGAGATTTTTGTGAGACCAGTATTCTGTCAAGAGAGCACATGCATGTTGACTAATGTTCAGCTGCTGCTGTGTTGGTTCATCTACAGTTATGACCCCCAAAGCCACCAATGTAATAGATTATAAAATATTATCCCGAATTAGACAAAGGACTTGTTTATGAGTAACTGTAGTCATTTAATTGGATTATATATAAATAAATAAAATATAATTATATATATCTCATTCCAATTTGACAACCTTAATAAAGTATTTCAGAGACAACATGCACACATCCTCATTTTCTCTAGCATTTAGGAAGCAAAACCAAATAGCCAGTTGCACTGTGTCTTGTCACTTACAACCTGGCTCTTGTAAGTGTCTGTTTTTGTCAATCTGTATTTAATATATATAAATACATAAGACTTAGTAAGGCTAAGAAAGTAATCGATACTCCATTGTCCTGCCACTTGTCTAAGATTATGCTTTATGGGATGGATTCAGTATTTTGAAACAGATCTGAGAGAGAAAGCTCAGGAAGCTGAAGGTTACTATTCAGCGGAGGCTTTGATATTTATTTTTCTGCCAATGAAGAGCATATTTCTTCTGCTCATCACTCAGCAGCTGGGACATAGCAACATCCTTGATCCTTAAATTTTAAGGGTTAATAATAAACTGTTAATTTCTGACACAAAGTGTGTGGAGGCTACTGCCAGGTGGGGATAACATATTAACATAGGAGAGATACAGTTTAGAAAACACAGATTCGGTTCTTGATGCTCTTATTTCTTGGGATGCTTGACAGGATAACACATGTGACAATCGGTTTGAGTGATTTTCTGGGAGGGCAGGCTATTATTTTTCTTATGGCATCATGAAGGGTAAGTGATTTCTCTTGTAACTGCAGGGCAGGTTTTGTGGAGATACATGACCCAAACCATAATCGGACTCAGTGAAGGGCATCAGTGGAGGGAATAGGAGGCTTTTTTTTCCAGGTTGCACCGGATTACGGATGGCTGGATTGGAAAGTCTTTTCTGATGCAGTGTTTATGGGTGATGTGTTTTACTTGCTGTGCAATGCACGGAGTGAAAAGATAGATTATTTTTTGTGTGTGTGTGTGTGTGTAACACCAAAAATGGTTCCATCAGTCTCAGCAGTTGTGAATTGCTTTGAACTCCTGAAGGAGAAGTCAGTGCAAAGCTTTGCTATTCCTGTATTTTCCACAAGAAAGAATGACAAGGAGGCAAGTCTGAAGATCTGTGGCAGATGATAGTAACGTATCTTTACTATTCACATGCTTGATTAACTTCTTTCTGTAGAAAATTACAATATAGATTCATGAACTTTCCTAAAAAGCCTTTTAAGGCCTACCAATTTGTCATTATTTTTAGAGTATTTTTAAACCCGCAGGTTAAATTGTAAATATACAAGATACTATTATTATTTATTACTCCTATTTTTCAAACCATCAGTGTTTACCTTGATAATTTTATTTTTAGTCTGGTCAACCAATGTAATGCTTATTAGTATGTTAAAACCATAGCACTGGAGCTGTAAATAAGTCATTCTCTGCCATTCTCTCATCCCCACCCCACCCAAAAAAAAAAGAAAAAAAGAAAAAACAAACCAAAGCCCACAGATGAAAACAATATGATAAAGTTTGTAATCAAAATAAATTATGCCTTGGGAAAAAATGTAATTTGCACAATTAGGTGATAGAATAAAATGTTCCATAATTAGGTGCTATACAAGTGTAACCACCCTTAATATCAGTAGTATGCAAGCCTTTCAGGCTTCATTAAAGAATTCCATCGGAACATGTGAATAATAGGATTAATATAGCCATGGGCACTGCTGGGTCAGCTGGCAATAGATCAATCCAAAACGCAGAGCATATTAAAAGGATTATAGATTAGCAATTAGATGGCTTTTTCACGAGCAAGGAATAGTTCCTCAAGCTTTGCCAAAGGTTAACAGAGATAGGATGTCGATTTTTCCAGTTTATAATCCAGTAAGAGCTTTAAGGTGAGGGAAGTTATGGCATTTTCAAGATGATGAGAATGAATGATATGAACAAAACGTAAGAAACTTTTTAGAATCAGTCACAAAATATAGGATATAAATATGTGCTGTTGATAACTACATCTCTAAGAAAAACTTCAAGTGAACTAACTGAGGGGTCAGAGGCAGTTTTTAAGTTTTTATCTGCACCATTCCTTTTGAAAACATTCGTTGCATTTCAGAGAGTACATAAATAAGTTCTAATTCAAATTCTACAAATCAATGTTGAGTATTACTAGCAGTATATACTAATAGTTTGACAACCCCTAGTTTGTCGATAACATAGGTATCCAAAAACGTTTTTGATAGCTTCCTGATGAAATACTAGATGGCAATATTGGTATGGTCTCAACTGCATAAAGAGACTGTAGTATGTGGAATCAATATATATTGATCAAACCGGGAGCTGAGTTCTAACATTTCTAAAAATCAGGTCACTTATTTGGATGTCTTGGTGTGCTTTTACTTTGGATGCCTAGCTCTGAAAATATGGGGTTTTGTATAAAAGGAGACAGTAAATTTATTAAAGAAGGTGAAATGGACATTCAAATGGGAAACAACTCAAGCATACCTGGAAATAGAAGAATGGTTAACAGTGAATAATTTATTCAACAAACATTTATGTCGTTAACTCCCTTGTTACTCAACTGCCATGTTGTCTTTCTACAAAAATCTGGGACCGAGGTCTGGCTGTTAATATTTTGCTGTTTCTATTTATTACTCTGTAAGAAATGTTTTGGTGAGTTTCCTGGGACCAGAGAGGAACAAACTGCAGTAATCGATTATCTGAATAATATCTCTGCTAGGGAATAAAGTTTAAGTTTTAAGAAGTTTTTGGGTTTTTTTGTGTTTGTTTTTTTTTTTTTTTTTTAGGAAGCAGAAATATTTCCAAAGTTTATGCAATAAAAAATATTTAGGAATTTCTTGAAAAATATATTTTTTTTAAGGATTAAGTCTCGTGGTTGTCCAGGTTACATGACATTTAGACTAATTAAAAATACTTCTTAATAAATGAGCGAAGCTAGTCGCAGCTGCAAACCTTTTCAGAAATTGTGTAATATTGCTATAACAACAGCCCCTGTAGAGATCTGTGGGCTGGATGAAAGGTTTGCAACTAATTCTCCCTCTGTATTTTGCCCCAAACCAGTGGTTTTGTGGGGGCTGTAGTTTTCTGGATTCTTCCCTGTTTTTAAAATATTAAGAATTTTCTGGTGGAATCTGTCTCTCTGATGTGAAATACTATGGTGCTGACTCAGTCTCTGATTCTGAATGACTCCTTAATGTGCACACTACATTTCATTAGTTCTATAGTAAATGCCTCAACTTTATATCTATAAGAGACTAAAAGGACAGAGGATTATATGTAATAAATACATGATTAAAAAACCCCTACACAGTATTAGTTTCTAATGCTAGGGATATATGGTAATATTTTAAGCTCAGCTAACTTCCATTTTTCATAATCGCACCCAGAATTAAGAATAAAGAGAAAGCAATGTTTTCTAATAGAAAAGTTTGAAGATTGCGTTTCTGACTGAAATCTGTATAATTACTACTTTGACTTTAGCTAAAAGTATACTGGAAACTGTAAAGTAGGGATTTCTAATTACAATTCTCTTCAATGGAGTGGAATTGTGACAGCTGCTCTGATTTTGACAGACAAGAAACGCGGTGTTTGGAGTGCAATGACAGCAGCGTCCACGACACTAATTGCAACTTCTGTTGGGAAATGTCATGAATTCCATTTTAAATAGGATCCAAACACGAGGATGGCACATCACTCATTTTACTTTGCAACAGAACTCTGGGAAGTTAACGTTATTTTTGTCTTAGTTAAACTAATAATTCATTGCAGCAGCTATAGACACTGATAAGGGTAGCAGCCATAAAAGAACACTGGAGCAGACCAGAGCACTCACTGGCTTTATCAAACGTTTGGCAGCTACTGCTCCCGGGTGACCAGAAGAATGGTGTTATACGTCTAATTATTTTCTTTTTTAATATGGCAAAATAAGTGGAAACAAGCAAAACCATCTGTGTGATCTTTTCCTCTTACAACCATTTCAAACATCAGATGAGGTTGCAATTATTCCTGGATCTGGGGCATGTATGTTGGTTGTTTGTTGGTTTCTGTGTTGTGGTTTTTGTTTTTTTTTTTTTTTTCAAAATCAAAAAGTGACTGTTGCTAAAGGTGGAATTTTCTTAAGCTCATAAATAACATAGGAACAGAAGGCCCACTGAGTTTTTCCATGTGGTGTGTGCTTCTAAATTCACTTCATTTCAGATTTTTTAGAGTGTTAAATACCTTAAGAGCTTTATTTTCACATTTTATGCTTTTCAGTTTAGGTTTTATTCTTTTAATCCACCTTTTATAAGTCTCCCTTGTTGGCCTGCATACCCCCCACAGATATGGCCTTCATAGAATTTCCCAACTAGAACATGGAATCATAGAATTGTTAGAGTTGGAAGGGACCTGAACGATCATTAAGTTCCAACCCCCCTTGCCCTGGGTAGGGACACCTCCCACCAGACCAGCTTGCTCATATGTTGATGTCTTGCCCAAGAGAATTAGAAACGGCAGGGTAACATACATTCCCAAGCCAAATATTACTGCTTTATGGACAATTGGTACTTCCCTTTGGAGTTTGAGGAAATTATGTTGTCCCATCTTTATGGCATTTGTCAACGCACATGTCAATGTTAGTATCTACTAGATACTTGCAGGAGAACAAAGTTGGAAATAGACACTCAGGAAATAGAAAGTTGGGATTTTGGGTGTTCAAAAACTGGCTGAGAATTGGAATTGAATTTACAGAGCGTTTCCATCTTGGGAAAGATAAAGACGGGGAAGGGGAAATACAGTTACATTTCTGAAACTGATACAGAGATGCAGAGGTAGCTTTCATCCTGTCTCAATCTGTGCATTCTCCTGAGAAGTGCTTTGGCAGGACTTCCTTCTGCCCACCCCAGCACTCGAGAGAACTTACCAAACCTGTGTCCCCCATAATGTCCAAGCGCTCATGGTGGTCATCCCCATATTCTACCTCATAATAATTCTGGTGTTAAGACAGGTTACGGTACTAGCATTTTTCCTGTGCTACATGGCATCTCCATACCTTCTGAGTGAACCAGGTCTTTCTGATTCACATCTTGTGTAATGAACTGAGGTTGCCAGAGCTGTTTGTCGCTTATCTATCAATGCATTATATCTCTAGACCTCTCTACTGAGTTCATCATTTCCTTCCTTGCCACCTGACCTGAAAATGGGAATCATTCCAATTTACTCATCACCTGAAAAAAAGGAATGCTCTACCCTCTCTCCAAAATACCCAAACAAATGGTAACACGAGGAGAAAACTTTCATGGTGCGATTGGAGGAAGCATAGTAGCGGCTGTCTTTTTCTCTAAAGGCTCTGATCAAATGTTTCCACTCTTTTAATTTCTAGGCTGGCCGCAAAGTGCTGTCTGTATGGTGCCCTCTCCCATTTTGTTGGCAAGTTGCATTTATTTGCTTGTGTGTCACAGCAAAAACAAGCTTTGGGAGTGGAAGTAACGTGGGGAAGTAAAGACTGGACAGGGAACAGGGCGAAGAAATAGCAAAGCCCTAAGAAGGATCTAAAAGAGCAGAGTGGGCTTTATTCCTGGCAGTATAGAATGTATATGGGGGTGACAGGTAATTGTGTTCCTACTTAATACTCTGATATAGGATTAAAAATGGGGGGGAGTGTATGAACGTTGAGGGTATATCTGAAAGAAAGCTGAACCTGCGTGAGGGGAATCTCCTTTGTGGTTAGCGAGATGTGGACAACTGGGGTGTTGCTGTGGGAGATTTAGAGCCTACCCAAGCCATGCTGCAGCTCCTAGGGTGTGTGTGGGGCTGGAGATGCCCTGAGCAGAGCTGGGCTGCAGCCTCGTGTCCCCCCTTTTCTGTTGTCGTTATGAAGAACAGCGCTTTTCATCCTTCTGTCCTAACCGCCTTTGCATCTCACCTGCTCGCTGGCCTTGTTAATAATCAATCACATTTTATTCCCTTAACCTTTGTCTGCCCGCCTCCTGCTTCTTCTTGTCACGGTAGATGGCACGGCTTTGGCGGTTTGTTGATGAACAAACACGCGCCGTGATGTGCCGCAGCCATTTTAACGTCTCCGCCGAGGGTTGTGCCGCGGCCACTCGGGCTGCCTCTTTGCATATTGATTGACCGCTGCTTGCTTTGAGTATTGACTGCCACAGACAATGTTCCTCACTTACCATTATCCCCCTTGTTTCTTTCTCCCTCATCACTGTGCCCGTAAACACTGATGCTTGTCTAGTTCCTCCTGCCCCTTATATTTCTTCACCATCTGCATCTTTGTTTCGTCCTCATCCTTGTAAATTAACCACTTCTCATCCTTGTAAATTAACCACTTCTCATCCTTGTAAATTAACCACTTCTCATCCTTGTAAACTAACCACATACAATCATTTCTTTTCTCTTTTCTCTTTTTCTTTTTCTTCTTCTATTTTTTTTTTCCTTCTTCTTTTTTTTGCTATTGCATCTGAGTAACGTTTCTCCTAACCGTGTGTGGCCGGTCTCAGGAGTTTAGTATCCCCATCTGGGAGCAAAGGGAGGCTGGCTCATGATTTCTGAACACTGATCTTATTTTTATTTTTCATTTGTTTCCTAGGAAAATAAATACAGGCATCTAGCCTTTTAAGCTGTGGAGGAAACCTCAGCAGTAAGGTGAAGGTATTGTTTACAACTCTAAGGGAAATAATTTTGCCTTAATAATAAAAGCAGCAATTATCACTAAGTAGCAGGATCTGAGGATAAGCATCAGCTAAGATAAACACAGGATGGGTCAGGGAGGAGTACAGACACCGCCTGATGCATCAGGTGATGACACTGAAGATCCCAGCTCTATAAACCAACGGTCATTTAATGGAACGCAGCCTCGGGAGCAGGAAAACAACAGTTTGAGGGGCAAAAAGAGAACAAAAGATATCTCTGGCACTCTGGATATCATCAGTTTGCGGGTATCATGGAGCTGGAGATCAGTGGAGAAGGAGCACAACACGAAAGCAGGTTAGACGTAGCTGAGATGCAGTCCCAAGCAAAGAAGAGAGACCATCAGCATTATCCTCCTTCTGGCAAAGAGGAAGAAACCACCACCAACACCCCTTGTTTTGCTTTGAGCTGGAGGCTGGATTCAATGACCGTGGTCCATGGGTCCCTCTCAACCAACATGTCAAATAAATTTTTAGTAAAATGGTGAAAATACTCATTTAAACCCATTTTCCATCTATATTGTTATTCTGTGAGGGCTCGGTTTTTGTTTCTACCCCCTACCCCCCCAGACTATTTTATTTCTGTCCTAATAACAAGGACTTATTGGCAGTTTTCTGTCAAAATACTTTATGGCATATGGTTACTACAAGGAAAGATATTTCCAGTGTGAGGATAGATGACTGGCTGAGCATTTTTCCCTATTTAGGAACGTCAGAAGAAAAGTCGTCCTTAACTGAAATATCTTCATTTGTAAATGTGCTGAAGAAATTTTATTTTGGGACAACTATTGCAATTAGAGTCTTGGAGCTTCCTATTTCTAGTCTCCCTTTGTTAAATTTGAAGAAGCTGGCATGTTCCATTGAATTCCTGTAAAAACACAAGAATTTCGACTTTCATTTCTGAAAAAAAAGCCTCCTGTCCCTCAAGGTTGTGATATAAAGCTGAAATGTTTGACTCAAACTTATCATAGATCCAATGAAGTAAGGAGGGGAAAAAAACACATTTGTTTATCTTAACCAATAACCTGAACTTTGAAAGCCTGAATAATCATTTTCGAATGCTACAAACCGTGCTTTTTATATTAAATGTTGCATTTTCTATTGCTAGCTCAGGAGGTTTGCTTAATCTCACCTTGAACTCCTTGATGCTCCTTGAGAGACTATTTGCACGTGGACGCTTTTAAGTCTCTTCCCATTCAGGTGCTTTCTTGACTCTGGGTGTCTTTGAGCTCACCTTGCTGATTCTTGGACTTCACCCGTCTTTCAGCCGATGTTATAAATTACCTCCTCCTTTCCGATTTGTCCACTCTCCTTTGCTGTTACCATCCCTGCTGTCACTCTGGGTTGCCCTGTACCTCATTCTCTGACTCCTTTGGGATGTTATTATATTGGTGATCACCCCGTGTTTTCTGCTGCTTGAGAATAGCCCTGTGCTCTTGAGTGTTTTACCTTTTCTCTTTACTCTCAAGCTTTGAAATTCTTTACAAGGAATTTTGATTGCCTCAACATGAGGCTCACGCAAGAAGATTTAACGCCAGCCAATATGTTCTTTAAATGGTTTTACTGTACAGAATTGGGGGTCCGGCAGCCCCACTGGCAAATTGTGAGAGCATCTGATGTTTTGATTCACTCTGTTGTGGATATGTATAAAAAAAAAAAGAGATGATGAGTCTCAGTGAACAAGTCTCCCATATAGGAGTGAAAGTTTCTTGGCCTTTGGCAATTATACTGTAGGAATACACTTAAGTAACTTTAATTATAATTATCTAATGACTTGTTCTGTGTTGTGTGAGCTAAACTGCTTAATGTGTACTGGCACTTTCTATTCTCTTTCCCAGGCACTGCTTTTGGGAATGTTCTGCAGTGGCACTGAATTTTCTTATTTAATTTCATTTTGCTCAGACCTAACTGCTTTTCAGAGACTAAGTGCAGTTTTGATAAATGTTCTTTCTAGACTAGTTAATTTCTTAGGCTGATAAAAGCTATTTTAATAAAAAAAAAAATGTAGCTTCTGGCTACAGCCCAGATTTCAAAAGATAAGNTTGTTTAAAGACATTTTTTTTTTTTTTTTCTAGACTGATTAAGAAGAAAGACTGACAAATTGAACTTTGGATTTATACTTTCACCAGGCTGGTACAAGAAGCAGGTAATGAAATCAACTCATTGTTAGTCACAAAGAGGTTTCTTTGAAATGAAACTTGTCAGACATACTTATCTCTGTAACAGTCACAGAGATTGATACAAACAAAAGCAAGACACTTAGATCTACAGTTTCTTCCACAGGTGTTAAAGCAGCTAATGTGTATCCTTACAGCTTCTCAGAGCTGCTGGTAATTTGGATACCTGTTTGTATTCTTAACATTGCATTTCTTAATAGTCATTTACCATCAGTATACTGTATTTTTTTTTTTTGTAAAGCCACTCTTTGGTGTTGCGGACCTTTCATCTCTCTCCTCTCAAATAAGTTAAGCTCAGCTCTCGTTTTCCCTGACGACTGCTTGTTTTCTGTGTATTAAGGGTAGGAAAAGCAAAGAAGCAAAACAGTGGGGTTCTGCAGTCCCAAGTTCTCAGACTGACAGGCCAATTGGCCTTCCCTCTGAGCAGGGGGAGTTTAACCGTCTTAGTGGAAAGTGCTCCTTTACAAAAGAAATTTGCGCCTTTGGTACTGGCCTAACAGATGGTAAGATTATATCCCAAGATGAGGAGTTGAGTCGTGTTCTACGGTATTCCCAGATTCAGTAAGACCTGCCAGCCTTGGTATGGGAGGAAAATGAGCGAGTAAGGACACTGTACATGAAACAGAATCAGGAGATACGTTGATGGTTGCAAATAGTCACTATTGATGTGGATGGTGACACAATTTTAGGAGATGATCTCTCACCAAGCTTTCTTCTGCTGCACGCTGTTCAGAGCTATAGGAAGGAGAGAGAAGGTGGCCAGCTGTTAAGGGAAAGAGGGTTTGTAGTGGTTTCTCTACTACTTTTTTTTTTTTTTTTCCTTTTCTTATGAAGAGTACAAGAACCAATTCCAGTATCCAGGAGACCTCAGAAAAGGAGGACATCTTCTTTTAAAAACCCTTCTGAAGAACGAATTTGGTTTTGGTAGTTGACAAAACCGTGCTGACCACGATGAACTTGGAGAGCAAAGTTCTGGTGGTGTAGTTAGTTGTGTTTTCTTAGAGGTGTCCTTTTAGAGGTGAAAAGTTGCTATTCAGCAAATCGTCTTTTCAATCAAGAAAGAATGAGGCCTTCTTATTCCAGTCAGAATGCCGCTTTCTCGATACACAGTCTATCAGTCCTGCTATGGGAATGAGCCACAATGCCCATTGTGTTAAAATCCTCATCTGTTTTGCTCCTGCTTGGACACTCATTCAAAGATAATTCCCCGTAGTAGAAAAATAGTTCCTTATTGTCCTCCCTTTCATTGTGAAACCATTAAAAGCCAGATCACAAGAGAAAACCTTACTCAAGATCACTAAATTTTTTTTTTTTTTAAAAGCACGTGCGGTGTTCTTTTATTTCCATTTTAGTATGAAATTCTCTGTTCCCCAGATCAGAAATCAGCTGATTTCTCCTTGCAGTCTCCGCAACTTATCTGAAACAAAGCAAAACAAAGCAAGCAACACCAACGTGGAGTGAAAATCCAGCAGCTGCTTCTATGGAGCTAGCCTGAGTATTTCTATACCCTACTTTCAGCACTCTGAATGCAGGCCCTTGTTAGCCCAAAAATAAAATTGTCACTACTGAGGGCTACGGAGATGCTAGTCAGCTGGAGGAGTTCGGAGGGACACTGGGATGATACAGGTTGTTGTGGCAGATAGTGGTCTCCACAGGCCATCAACCTAATGGTTGTCAAGCTTTTCCAGTCCTTTCAGTAAAGGAGATATTTGAGATGGGGCAGCGCCCTAAATATCAGGCACAGGCTGCCCAGCAAGGCTGTGGCCTCCAACCTTGGAGATATGCAAAATCTTGACTCTAGGTGGTCCTACTTGAGCAGGGGTGGGTTGGACAAGATGATCTCCAGAGGTGCCTTCTAACCTCAGCTATGGATTCTGTGATCCACAGGAATTTGTAACCATTCAATACCACAGGAAGGTAAGGAGGGGTGGGCTAATCAGGAGGTTGGGGCTGTTTTGCAAGGTGTGGACGGGCACAAAGGATATAACTCACTTTAAATATTCTGGGGAAGAGGGCATTTGCGGTGGGATTAAAAAAGAGAGGTGATATAGATAAAGCAATGGCCCGAGGAAGTAATCTTAATATAATGGAGTTGATAGGGAGCAGATTGCAGAGGGAACTGCACTGCCACGATTACAGAAATAGCTATGACAGCACACCCTTTCACTGTGTGTACTTCGGGTCATCAACAAAGTATTTAAAGTTTGATTTATGATTTGGAACAGGTTGCCCAGAGAAGCTGTGGCTGCCCCATCCCTGGAGGGGTTCAAGGCCAGGCTGGATGGGGCTTGGAGCAACCTGGTTGGTGGGAGGTGTCCCTGCCCAGGGCAGGGGATTTAGAGCTCGATGATCTTTAAGGTCCCTTCCAACTCTCACCATTCTATGATTCTAAGGTTCAAATTCACACAAGACCTTTTTGCAGGTACATTATAAAGACACTTAGAAACAAAGCTGATCTAATTAATAACAACCCCCTTGACTGTTTTTAATATGACTGCAGAGTATCGTTGCATATTTGAAGTTCTATCCAATTTATCTCTACAGTATGTTGCAGTTTTGCTTTTTCTAACATGAATAATTGCACACTTTATGGCAATACATCTACAGATTGTACTCTGTGGCAGAGATATACACCTTTTCCCTCCATTCTGTAGCCATGCCTATATGTTTAAAACAATAACGGAAGAATTTAGGTAATAATGAAAATTAAAAAAAATGGAATTGTTCCCTTTTAACACTGGAATGCCAGCAATGACTCCCAACTGGCTTGCTGCATCCCCCCTTTGTGCTGGAGGCTGGATAGGATGCCACCATGAGCTTGCTCCCTTAAGCCTAAG